>JAWWEE010000004.1:1831995-1870491 GCA_035221455.1 Xenops minutus
TTTTGTAAAAAGACTTGTTATTATTTTGCAGTTGTTTAAATTATTTTGTTATTTAAATAATCATCAAAGTGCGATAATGTTTTACAGATTATTATGAATATGGGCCTTTCCTCTGAGGTTTACATTTTACATATGAGGTGTAGGATGAATGATGCCATTCTCATGTCATTTAAAAAGAGGAAAATCAGTGAAATAGTCTGCTCTGAGTGTATAAAAAAAGACACAGAGACTAAGCCATTACTCTGCAGCATTTTAAAACCAAAGGGAAAAGTGTCAGTCCAAGCACTTCGGAGTCAATAATAAGAACAAGCAGAAATAAAGGCAGAGCTGATCAGTCTCATTTAGGTGTCTAAACTTAGTGAAATACAAACAATAAATTAGATGCAAGTTTTAAATGAAATTATATATTCAAAACTCTGTCCAGTGCCCAAAACTATGGGTTATTAGTAACCAACCAAGCAAGATAATAAATTATTTCAGCATCAGGTGAGACCTCCCTGTTAGCCTGAGACCCAAGGAGGAAAATACAGATAACCTACCGAGTTTATGTGTTGAATAAGCAAATAACCCCAATGGAACTCTTTAATTTTGGACAGGGGGTCACACGGTGCACATTTTCCTTGTGATCCCTTCAATGGCAGTGCTGCCTGAGCAGGGAAAATGCAGGAGGAAATTGTGCTGTTTTCAAACCTGTTCCTGTTTCAGCAAACGCTGCAACTGGATATTCTGTGACCAAAACTGCTGCACACAGGAAGGGGAAAAAAGGCCCAGTCGAGTCTTGCTTCCATGTTAATTTGAGTTTCTGTGGTTGGTTTCCATATTATGCAAGCCACCCATCTGATCTCTAACAGCAGCCCTGCTGACACCGCCTGACCCAGTGTGACAATCTGGATAGAAATCGTAGGGCTGGCTGTTCAATGTCTGTGACTTTAACAGCATTGCTTTGGGCCTGGAATCAATTCTCTCTGTTTACAGACCATTTCACAGCCCTTTACCTGCAACATCACTTGTGTCAGTCCCATAAATACTTTGGTGTATATAATGCTTGAATTAGCATAATGGTTTAGGCACAGAGCTTTAAGCACAAAGAAGGACGTGTCAACATGTTCTCTTCACTTAAGCAATTAAGAGCCATTATGCTGCTTCAGTGGAAATATCATCAAGGTTAAAGACAATCCCAAACACCCCTCTAACCTTTTTATTCTAAGTCTAATAAATGAGGCATAGAAATTGAAATGTTAGTAAACAGAGCTCCTTGCAAGCTCTTTTTGTATCATGTTTAATCAGACCTCTCATTCGCCACTTGTGAAGTGTGAGGGAATGGGCACGTTAACCAGGGCACGAGTCAAAGGCATTATTTATCCTTTTGCAAAAGCCCCTCTCTCTGCAAAGCTTTGGTTTACATCCAGCGTCCAGTTCTGGATGCTCTGACACGTTAGTGTGGAAAAAATAAAGGGTAGGCACAGGTAACACACAGACTTGCTCACACAGAATAATTCTTGCCAAAATCTTGCTTTGTATGGGTTGGTACTGTCTGATTTATTTAATTTTTTTTTTTTTTGTATTTTTTTCTCTGTGTGACTTAGGAAAACAACCCAGGGGAAAATTGTTATCATCATACTTTATTTTGATTTTAAGCTGGCAAGATCCAGTCAAGGCCAGAACAGTCATTCATGGGTAATTCTGGTGAGATGCAGCAGAACCCGGGCACTGGATTTTCAGGGCTTGATTTGGGGCTGCCCGGTGGTTTGGTTGTTCTAAATTCATTCATAATACTCAGTCCCCTCATTCTGTGGGCTTTGAAAAGTCTTAGGGAAAACGGGGAGATAAATGAAGCATCTGTGGCAGAGAGAGAGAAACCCTTGGTAGGGAAAGGCCAAAAGGACAGAGAGAAAACAACACTCCAACAGCTCTGCCTGAATACCAAACCCCCTCCTAAGATAAATCCTTCTTTTCCTCCTGCAGCATTTGGAGTATTTAATGTTTGGGAAATACTTGAGCTCTGTTGTAGGTTAACATAAATGTTGGAGATGATACAACTGCCTTTTATTAATGCTTTGATGAATTTTTAATTTTTTTATTAATGCTTTTATTAAATTTTTAACTAATGTTTGAGTCACTTCCCCAAATCTTTTTGGAAAAAGACAGTGGGTGGGCAGTGTGGGCTCCCTGCCTTTTCTGAAGGCTGTAAAAATTTGATGGGAAGCAACAGCTTGCAGTGTGTCACCTCCAGTCTTAGAGCTTGTTCTCCTCTCCTTTTTCTAAAGCATGTGATTTTTACATAAAGTGATGCTCCTCTTCCATCGCAAGTGTTGCTGCCCTGTTTCCTGAAGCAAACAGGCTGGAGGAGAGTCCTTGGGTAGAGCTGGGAGCTTGGGTGGGAACCCTGTTGTGGAGAGATGGGAGTCACAGGGCAGGACCCTGCAGGGAGCTCTGTGCTCTCGGGAGGGGAGGCAGCACAGCACCCACTCACCCCAAAGCTGCAGCCCCTTCCTGTCACAGCCCTTTGCCCTCCCACGTGTAGAGCTCCACAGACTGGCCTCGGTGCACTAAACACTTTAGCACCTTCCCAGCATCTCCAGGCAGGTATTAATTAAAGCTCCCAAGCACTTCGGGGAGGGGAGTAAACAGCCCGATTGCCACTTTATGGGAAGGAAATGACTGGCCAAGGTCATCCCCCAGGCTGAGCCGGGAACAGCATGGAGGTGATAAAACAAGGATGACACGGCTGCCTTCCTCCAGAGAGAGAGGGCCCAGAAAAAGAGCTCACCTGAGCTTTTACTCGAATTTGAGGGGAAAAATGTGCAAATCAATCCAGAAGAATTTTCCCATCTACAGCACAAACCCTTTGTTGTGTCTTCCAGCCCTAAATCTGATCACCCTCGCTCCATCCAAGACAGGACCTGTGCTTGATGAATGGACACAGTTGTGCTCCTGGTGGGAGGCTTTGAGAGGTAATTTTGCTTTATTCTTTTAGCCTGATTTCCTCTGTGAAGATAATGTTAATTCTGGTAGGTTTTCTGTAGCTAAGAACTACCCTCATTTCCTCATCACCTTTGGCAGGACCAAACCTCCTTGGTAGGAAGGAGAACCAGAGCAGCCTCTGCCCCACGGTGGGAACTGTGTCCTCTGTTGCCTTGGGCTGGAAGCCCTTTCAGTAGTCACTTCCCAGGGTTGTGGGACATACACAGCAAGTTATTCCACCCAGGAACAGAGAGCAGGCACAGCCACCACCATTCTCATTATTTTATCTCCCCCCTTTGTCATTCAAACATCCCTGTCCACTCTCACCCTATTAAACAAACTGTAATTGGAATCACGCTCATGTGTTTTGAGGCAAGAGCGACTCTGTGATCATTTGGCTCTACCCAGGCTGTAACAAAGGCTGCCACAGATGCTCATTGCACTTTTTTTCTGCACAAAGAAATAAAGAGCAGTTGCACAAATGACATGTATGTCAATCTTTAGGTCACAATACTTCCTGCAGTTGTATCCCAAGTAGGAAACATCGAGCTAAAGGCATTTAAGAATTAACAGTCTGTACCCGAGACAGGAAATGGAGTTTATAAAACAGGTGGATGAAGATCAGGACTCACTTGCATCACATTAAAGCAAATCCATTTATATTTTATTTCCTATACACTGACTTGATGTGCATCTCCACAATAATCAGGCCCTGCAGCTCCTGTAGGACATGGGATATTTGCAGGTGGGTTGGTATGGCCTGGCAGGACTTCAAGGCCAGGTTGGACAGGGCTTGGAGCAACCAGGGACAGTGGAAGGTGTCCCTGCCCATGGCAGGGGGTGGCACTGGATGGGCTTTGAGGTCCCTCCCACCCTAAACCATCCTGTGATTCCATGATACGATTCTATGACCTTCCATGTAAGAAATGATCCATGAGAGGAGAAGAGGGAGAACTGTTCAGGAAATCCTGCACTCCAACAGCCAAGGGTTTGTCGTTCCACCCTGAATGCACACACAGCTCGTAGGATCTTTTGCCATGCCATAAGTTGTACTCAAACCCAGGGAGAAGTTAGTGCCTGATGCTGCAGGCAGAGACACTTCTGTGGATTTTTGTCCAGCTTCTCCCTCAGAGCAGAATTGCCATCCTGGGTGCAGATTAACCGTGATTGAAACAACGCCCATTGGAAGCCTTAAAACCTTAACCACCAGTTTTACTTCTAAAATAAAGTAAACTGCCAAAAGTTCTGATAAAAGTGACAATTTATATTTTTAAGTAGTACGTCCGGAATTTTCCTATAGCTGTAGACAAAGGAATTCTTACCCAGATAAGTATAAGAGCACCAATAAATTTAAGGTAGCTTATGCAAGTTAGGCACTAATGAATGTCATCTTCTGTTTTGTCATGAAAAAAGATCTTTCTGCTGCTAAAGGAGACTGATTTAGATTATGAATAGCTGTAGTGATTTGCAAAAATGGCTCCAGAGAGATAGACTGAGATTCCATATACTCATGGCACTTGAGGTTTCTGCCCTTTTTGTTGAAAATTAATTTGTCCTGTGGGTTATTGGATTCTAGCTCAGCCAATGTATATTGCTCAGTCATCACAAATTTACTTAAAATTTAGTGTAGCTGAAGTTCATTCAACAAGACAAAAGTCCACACTTGAAAGCTTCTAAAAATCTTTTTAAAAAACTGGCTGATGGTGTAATTGAGAGCACTGGAATCGAGGTGCATTTACAGAGTGTTTTGCAGGTACCAATAAATGGGTTATTATATGAGAGAGGCTCTGCAGTTCCCCCTTGGATGGTGACAGCAAACGGGTGGGTTCTGTCCCTTAGTGCAGGGGCTCTCAGTGGGTTTGCCCCAACCTTTCAGTCCTAAAATGAGAAATGCCTGGGAACGTGTTCTACAGCTTCCTACCCCATTTCCTTAATTTGACACATATTCTTTTTATGGAACAGAGAGAGAAACTGGTTATAAAATGTCAAATGCCTCCTCTTACATACCATTTCTTTTCTTTTTTCTTTTTTTCCCTTTCACTTCCTTTTTTCCCCCCTTTCTTCTCTTTGTTTGCCTTTGATGTATGAGTAGAAATTTCATTTGTATTCTTGGAATCCCCATCTGAGTTTTCACTCTTACTTCTGAGGATTAAACGTTGCCTTTGCTTGTAAATTTGATGTCCCAAAGACAAATAGGTTAAGGTTAGAGAAAAAAAAATCTAATACTGTTCAAATCAGCTTCTTGTTTAAATTAAAAGGCTGTAACTAATTTGATTGATGGGTCCAAGTCATCTGTTTGCCCCACTTGGTGGATCTGTGGAACAGGGACTGGGGGTGAAGGTTTTCAGACACAAAACCACAAGAGGTACCTGGGGTGCAGCACCCACGTGGGCAAAGGGGTAAAGGGGTCATTAAAGAGCAGGCAGATATTAAACACTCCCAGCAAAAGGGTTACTCATTAACTATAAAGATAGACATTAATAATTTCTCCTTATCTGAAGCTTTATCGAAAACAGGTTCGTGTCTCTTTGCAATGGTGGGGAGTCTTAAATATAAAGGTAAATAAAACTGGTGGCACGTGGGAAAAGCCCATTTTGTGCACAGCCCCCACAGATGGTTCCCAAGCAGTGAGTCCACAAACACTCCGTGTTCCTTCTACCAGGAATTATGCTTTAAAAAAGACAAACCAGGGTTTAAAACCCAGTTTAAATTGAATAATAAAATCTCTTCATACACATCTCAGTGAAGTAAGAGGAAATTGGAATAAAAATCCACACGGCCCAAATCCCTGTTCAGGTGGCTATTTTTTATATTTCAATTTTTTTCCCTGGCTCTAGTGATAGATCTGAACACGAGTGATCAAGTTTAAGCTCTGAGACTCTCATCTCTTTGCTTGATACACAAGGCTTATACAACTGCAGGAAATGAGATACAGTGAGATAACCAAATCATGACACAATGGACTGGAAATTTTAGATTAATAAACCTCTTTTGGAAGAGAACTAAATAACTTTTACAGTTTTATCTGTGGCTATTTGTTTCTTTGAAGATTTATGGTCCTTGCAACAGATATGCATCTTATCCTTCACTCTTCAGATTAAAGGCAGATGATTTTAAACAGGCTCCTGACTGGCATGAGCTGGAATTGCAGATGATTTTCCTTTAAAAAAATGCTGAAAGTGAACTTGCAAGTCAAATGAGAATATCATTGCATATGTCAGAGGGGGCTGAGAATAAAATCTGCATCCAGCTAAACAAGACCTAGCCCTTATTATCCCAGCCGGGGATGCTCAGGCAGCACTTCCCCAGCCACGTGCAAGGCGCTAACGAGGAATTACAACTTTTCCTGCTGCCGCCGCTTTAATTGATTGATGCTAAAAGTTTCGAAACTCCAATCTCAGGCGCTCTCACAAAGCGCCTTTAAGCGAGCCTGCCTTTGAACGCGGGCTCCTCAATTGGAACTGGCAGCCCACATTTTTAGGTTTCAAGCAGCTCTGTCATTCCAGGAGGAATGTGTCTGCCACTTCACACGATAGCCTGGGCTGAAAGACATGTACTTTGAATCAGAGAATCAATAGAACACTTAATGGACAATTAGGAGAACAGCTGTAGGACTGTCAAAGGCCCATCTGTACAGGAGCCAGCGCCGGGCTGGACAGCGCTCAGCTCCGGCCCCGGGGCACTGCCGGCCCCCTCCCGCCCGGGTACCGCTTCATTACGGATCTCAACACGTGTAGAGAATTATGGAAATGGCTCGGCCCATTTGTCAACTTATATCATGCGAATTGATCAATAAATTTCGCCACTTTGTTGTTAATGTAGATAAATTTTGGCATTTAATTAAGCCGCAGCGAAAACGCGGCCACTTTTAATTTCGGCAGATGCTGCCTTTTCATCTGTAATACGGGGGTGCGTGGGCAAACACAAGCCAGCTAAATATTTATAGACAACGTGACAATCCCTGAAAGAGTTATCATCGATGATCTCGGCTCTGAAACAATTAGCATTGTTTGAAAGAGCTCGTGTGGGAAGCTGGAATAAATCCCGAGCAGCAGACGAAGTTCTGGCTAAGCAGGGACGTGGAATACAGAAAGCACATAAAGCTACGTGTTACAAACACTTAGACCCACACTGGGTATTACAGGAATACTGCTCTGAGCATATGTGTGCACAAACATGGAAATACATGTGCACAAACAGGGAAATACATGTGCACAAACACGGAAATTCTGATAAGCCAGCTACAAATCCCCATCTCCATAAATACTCGTGCATCACAGACAACATGCTCACAGGTATCTCTGAATTAGTGATATTTGTCTTTAGTGGAGCTGCTTTGCAAAAATATAATGAGATTGAGCTCAGGAAGTCACACCACAGAAGGGAACATTTCCTATATAAACACTTTATGTGGGATCACTAAGAGCTGACAAAGGCGTTGCTGTTCACAACAATAAATGTCTTTAACTTTTTAAAATAACAACTAAATTTCTAAACCGCCACAACCGGTGATCAGCCTTTAAACTTGGGGATATTTTTTAAGCACGCAGAGGTTTGGCCAGACAATAAGCAACATAAATGAACATTTTAGGCTTTCTATATGGCCTTAGGGAGCACGGGATGAAATCCTGCCTCTGACAGCCAGAGGCCCCAGACACAGCACTCAGCAGCACGGCTTGACATGATGAACTGCTGAGGCTCCTCTGAGCGGGGAGGGGGGGCTGCTGCTGATATTTCCAGTGCCCTGGGGTAGGAAAAGCCTTGAAATCCCAGTGCTGGCTGTGCTATAATCCCCCTGACCGAGCAGACTCCCACCCTGACCCGCAGGTTCTTGCTAAAGAACTTGTTTATCATTTAGAGGACACTGGTGCTGCAGCAGGAACTTTCAGAGGGAGCAAGCACTGAAATCAGTGGTGCTCACAGCCCCTGACCCTCCTGAAGGGCAGGTTCAGCATCTTCCCACACAGCCACAATCCCATATTCCAGCACCAGGCAGGTGGGCACACCCCCAGCACCCCACAGGGAAAATTCCTTTGATTTGACTCCGGTGTGGATTTCTCTGTTTTCACTGCCGGGTAAAACCAGCCAACTTGATAAGAAAAAAACCAAAAGGAGCACTCAGACACACCAATCATTTCTAAAGTGGAGTCTCTGGGTTTGTGGATTTGTCACCACTGCAGCATGTTTTATTTTCAGGTTTTCAGAGAAACTGGTCAGCAGATTTCCTGAAGTTGTTGGGGAGGGCAGGGCAGAGGACTGGGATACTGTTCACACTGAGACTAGCTGGCTTTTAGCCCGGGATTTTCAATTCACACAGAGAGAACAGGCAAGCCAAATGCAGTAAGAGTGTGGTATTTGAACCACAGGGAAATGTGGACAGCCTGGAATACACTCAGCCAAGACAGAACATTCTAACCAAATCCTGAGTCATTGAAATTATCTCATTGGCCTTTCCTCTAAACAGAAAGCTTTGTCTCAGCTTACCAAGGCTTTTGTTTTGTGTTTCCCAGCATTGTGTTTGCTCTCCCTGGACTGGATCACCAGGAGTTCATCAGTGCATGGCCGAGATTCCTGTTCCCGATGGCTCCAGGTGCTGAGGAGGAGGAGATTTCCCATCCAGGCTCTCCATGCAGCTCCTGCCATGTGCCACCCAGCCTGGCTGCACACAGGTGGGCTCTGCTGGCATGGACACACTCCCAAACCCCCAGAGAGCCCATGCACAGGTACCTACAAACACTCACCTGTCCCCCACGGGGGTGACCCAAAGGGATGGTGATGGGTCTCCACAGCTTCATCCCACAGGCTGTGACTTCTCCATCACCTGATGCAGAGAGAGGCCTGGTAAGGTGCTTTGAGGGAGGACCTTTTTCATCTTTTCTTGTGGTCCATGCATTTAATGACCTTTTTGGTTTTATTTTCCTGGTGAAATTAGAAGGAATTTGAATAAAAAGCAAACTTAAAGGTCTAAAGCATTCTCTCTGTCATCTGCTGCACTGAAATCTCCCATGCACCCATGGTGGGCCAGTGGTGACCCCAGTGCTGGGCTGGTGTGACCCTCACCCACTCAGACCCACCATGAAGTTGGCCTTGCTGCAGTGTCTTCACGGGTGAGGTGAAAGATGCTTGGCAGTTTGAGGCAGCAGTGCTTGTTTCTGATGGAATCTTATGGGATATTTACTAAGTCTTTCATGGTGAAGACCTGAACTCGGGATAGGAGGGGATCACACCACAAAGAGCAACAAAAAAGTCCATTAAACAATCTTTGTTTTAAAAAAAATCTCAATAACAAGGAACCCATTTGTCTGTTTCACCAGCAGGGCATTTTTGTGGGAGATCCCTATTTATCTGATTTATTAGAAATGCTCCATTGAGACAGAAAGCATTTTTCTAATAAACCTAGAGGTTAGCACTATTGTTTTCAGTACAGCTGACCCTTGGATTTGCTGTAAAACCAGAATCATTAGAAATGCTCCATGGGTTATATTGGAGCATTTCTAATGAAACAGAGGGTCAGCTCTATTGAAATAATGTAAAATGTCCAGATTCATGAGAAAAACTCCATTGAAATGCATGGAGCGTTTCTAATAAATCCCGATTTTAGTGGAGCTCAAGCCTGAATCCATTAAAACCTTATGAAAAAATAGTTCCTGAGCATGCACCTGAAGGACTTTTTTTCTGTGTTAATCTCTCATTTATTTTAAAATGCATTGTAAAAATAGCAAAAGGCATCAGTGAAAATTTGTTATTTAAAGCGTGCCATTCCCTCTCTTCACACAGGAGCACCAGGACACAGCCCTGGCACACCAGAACCTGTGCTTGGCTCAAGCAGCTTCCAGGAAGAGGGATGAGCAGGTCACAGGCAGCCCTGGGTTTGCTGCAGTCTGTCCCACACGAGGCACATTCCAGGTGGGAATGAGTGTTCCCAGGGCTACAGAGCTCCAGGCTGCAGGTGTTGAGGGCTCTTGGGAACCTCAGCATATTCTCAGTGTACAGTTGGAGGAGGGATCATGGTGTTCTCCACAGCCACTTAGCAATGCTGGTGTTAATTCCCAGGAGAATGTTTCCTGGGAGCCTGGAGTGTCTGTGCTCACAGCTGTAGCAGAGGATGTCTCTGTGGCTTCAGGAAGGAGCACCATAACTGAAAGGCTCATTAGGACACAGAGGTGTGATGCACTTTGGACACATGTCCTGGGATGAGTTCCCTGGCACCTGAAGGATTCCACAGTGTCCAGGTGTGATTGCTCAACGAGAGATTACATTGTCTGTACACAGAGACAAACCACGGCCTGCTTTCCCCTGCAAGTGAAATATTTATCCTGAGTTTATAATCACAAGGCCAGCAATAGAATGAAATTCTTTTATTACCACCCAGCTCAATTGGCTTTTTGTACTGTTTTTACTGGAAACTCTACTCAAAGCCTGGTGGACTTCCAAGTTTACTTTAAGGCAGGTTCAGCAGCTGTGATCTCTCAAAGTGTGTCCTAAAGATGAGCTGGTTCTGCCTTAATGCAGGTTCAGGCTTTGTCCTTGCCATGGAGCTAAATCACACCCCCATGGCAGGTGACACCTTTAACCCACAACATAACAAAAAGTAAATGTTGGCAGATTTATTTTAAGGGCTTGCACAAGGCAGTCCCTCAGTGCCTCACTGGGATGGTCAAACCCCTCCTCAGAGCACAGTTGAGAATTTTGTCAGTTTTGCAGTTGCTGTGGCAAGTTTTCACAAGGATAATGATGATGATGATGATGACAGTGCTCACTTTCCTCTTCTTCTAAGCTAATGCTTTATTACTGCACCTCTTCCCTCCCACCCCTCCCCACAGGTACAGCACTGCAGGTACCAGCCAGGCACAGCTCTGGGGAGGAGTTTGGAGAAGGGTTTGGAGCAGTGACCCTCTGACAGCTCCCAGGTAACACATCCCAAAAGGCCAAAGGGATGACTGGGTTCATGGGCTCAGCCAGCAGACCCTGAGAGTGCAGGGTGGGACTCCTAAACCTGCTGCAGGAGGTGAAATTGCTGCACTGATCAGGCCAGGACTTATCAGAGCAATGTTATGTTGGGCTATTTCTACCCAGCATGATGATTGTCTGAAGGCAGGGGAAGGAAAGCCCTGGAGGGTTGGACATCTCTGTAGGAGAGGCAGAGACAGCAGTGTCTGGACTGTAGAACTCCCCCAGCAGCCCCAAGAGTGGGAACTGAGCTGAATGCTGGGCCCCTGGGGACCTGGGGACATGGGATGGTGGGCTTGGCAGTGCTGGGGAACGGTGGGACTCAATGGCCTTGCAGGGCCTTTCCAAACCAAGGGATTCCGTGACTATAATTCTAATCCATGGGATGCTTTAGCTCAGGCCCCACTTGCAAAGCCATTTTAAGACATTATAAAGCAGCTTCTTTTTAGTTCAAGGGCACTGAAACCCAGCAAACTGGCCTTGGACAAAGGAGAATCTCCGTGTGCTGTGTGACCCCCAGCATCCCACCCTGCACATCCTCTGTGCACACAGGGCACTGTGAGCAGGGCTGCAAAGCCCTCCAGCACCTTTCCCCCTGTTTGCAGCTTTACAGCCAGCCTGAAATGTATTTCAGAACAGTTTGCTTAAAATTAGGCACGGGGAGACAATGCACTGCTCACATCCCCTTGACAGGGCTGTTGAAGGAACTGGGCTTGTGTGTTTCGTAGGGTTTTACAGCAGCATTCTGTCTGCAGGTCCCCCTGCTTCCAGCAAACAGCAGAGGAGCTGGCTCACCTCAGTTCTGTTTGCTTTATGAATGCACACACTCAGCTTGCCAGCTTGTGCTGCTGCTCATTTCCCTGCTTTCTACCCACACACACATACAGATATAAAATGTATATGAAAAGTATATTAATATAATTCTATCTCAACAGATTTAATTCTTAAATGCTACATATACTTGTTTAATCTCTCATTTTAGAAGTAGGAAAGGTTAGATTATAACATCAGGTTAGCTCTCTTTGAAGCAGGTAATAATTAAGTTGATTCACTGTTGCAATTACTGTCAAATCCCCCTTAATTACCACGGATTTTATAGCAGCTTCATTATACGTCTGCTGTAATGCATTGTGGCCCAAAGGAGAAGTGTTGCAGGAAATTCTGCATAGCATGTATAATTCTAACCTGTAGTTAAAGCTTCCAGTGAAAGGCTCTGCACTAAATTTATCTTTTTTTGACACTTTCTCCCCAATTATTTAAGGCAGTTGAGCTGGAGTAACACCACTAAAATATACCCCTAACTTCATCAGTGACAATGGATCCCTTTGTAGGTATCAGGGATAAAAATGGAGAAATTATGAAATTAGCAGTGAATTAGTCTTGGGAAAGTGCTCAGCAACAAAGATCACTTCTGGTCTGGTGGCAGGGGGGAGAAAACTTGTGCCCCATCCTGTGAGTCGTGTACCCCCGAAACAACCTCTGCTGGCTGGAGAAATCCACTGCACACAGCTTTTAGGGCAGCAAGAATTTGCTGCTCTCCATGAGTCCTTCCATCCATTGCCCCTTTTCCATTTTATAAACTGAATTTTTAAAGCAACTCTTCTTTTGAACTGACCTTCCCGTTAACTTTTGGAACAACACAGCCTGGTGAAACTGCAGCTTTATGGCTCACGTGTCACTGCTTGTTTCCATTGGAAAAATCTTTACAAACCAGGGGCTCTAAATGGAGCCTGCAACAGTTCAAAACAGATAACTGAATAATGTGTCCCATGGATTCTCTTGCAATGGAGGAATTTACTCCCCAGCACATATTAGATGCAGAAAGGGCTCCAGTGTCAGTGACACTATTGGCAGCTGTGTTAACAGTGAAGGAGCTGGCTTTGTACAGCAGCACAGTTATTAAATTTCTCCAGAGACCATGACTCATTAATCAAATATTCATACATCTCTGTAAATACACTGTGAACAGAGAATACCCTCAGAGCTGAGCATCCCAGCACAAGTGCTCTTTCATGTGCCTCTGACAGAGCCCTGAGAACATGCGGTCATGTTTTGCATTTCTAATGCCGTGTGTGCTCCGGAGCACCCTGATCCCTAAAAACAGAACACAAATGATCTTACTGATCCCAAGTGTTACACAGGCACAATTAAAATTGCTTCACTATGCCTTCATACCATCTTTTTAAAAGTGAAGACAGTGAATCAATTCTTCTGTTCTTTGTTTACCATCAGACAAGTAACTTTTTCCCATACGGATGGAGAAACCCAAGGCCATGCTCCTATTAATACAAGAATTTGTATTAGCATGGAAACAACAAACCAATGGTTGGACTGTGAAGGCCAAAAAGCTTCATATATTTGCAAAGACATGAGCTTGGATTTGAAAAATGCTGTACTTTATGTTTGCTCCCTGCCATGCAGAGGCACATTTCACCTGCTCCAGGGCAGGCACAGACACAGATCCAGTGTCAGGTTGAGATCACAGCTCAGAGCTGAAGCATCTCTGTGATGAGCTGAAGCTCTTCTCCAGCAGCCTTTGAAACAACTCTGGTTTCTGTTGGAATTCCCCACCCTAATTCCTGTGCAGGACTTTGGTTTAGACTGTTGCAAGTTCTGACTGACACTCCTGATTCAGCCTCTCTGTGGGTTGAAATAGTCAGATGCCTTAACAAAGGGTTTTTTGTAAATGGGGATGATCACATTGCTGAATGTAGGTTTGTAACATTCCAAACTCCTGTGCTCTGCTGGACTCAGGGGAACAAGGGAATGGCAGGGAACAACCTGAGGCTTCCAGTCCAAGTCACAGAAAGTGTGGCCAGCACAGAATCCCAAATGATCCTGGTAAGAGCAGGAGATTTACAGATAAATCCTGGAAAGAGGTGAGTCTCAGA
This sequence comes from Xenops minutus, assembly GCA_035221455.1. NCBI lineage: Eukaryota > Metazoa > Chordata > Aves > Passeriformes > Furnariidae > Xenops > Xenops minutus. The sequence continues at coordinate 1,845,801 of JAWWEE010000004.1, forward strand.
TTATATTCCTTTATAGTTTTTATGGGCTGGGACGTAGAATTCACCCCTGGAACCAGTCCCTAACTGCAGATTTTGAAGGGAAATTTGCATAAAATCCTTATGGCCTGGTTTAAGGATTGAACTCTGATCCAAAAATACTTCCTTTTTTAGCTCCCTTCTAATAAATACAGATACTCTCACTTAAGCACCTCCATAGTTCCTACCACATTCATTTCAGTGCATTTTAATTTTCTTTAACAAGGCTTGACATTTACATTTTAGAAAGAAAATCCTCTCCTATATTTAATTAGGGCACTGATTGAGACAGGATGGCAATAACCTCCCGTGCTCCTGTGCAAGACAGAGCCCCCACCTCGCCCCAGGAGCCAGCACCTGCCAAAAAAGCACTTTTGGGTGTCTGCTGTGTGTGAACAGCACGAGGCTGCACTTCCACCCCCTTTGCCCCTTGTCCTCCCACTCCTGGGCACCCTACACGTGATGCCACTACCCTTATCCACCGAGCCAGCAGCATGCTGGATGTGAATAACACCTACAACACTGACTTTAAAAACCTTCCCCTGGGGCACAGGGATTCACCAGGAGGATCACAGAGTAGGAAAGCAGGAGGTGGGAAATAAGAATATAATGTGAATGCTGAGCAGAGCTCACAAAGCCTCGGCTTTAATGCAGCCTAAACACCCACCAGAGCTGGGTGAAAACAGCAAACATTTATTTGCACATCTTCTTGCATAAATAAAACCCTGCTGATTTGCTTTGATGGCATTTACGAGCACATTTATTCATAAACATTAGAGTGAGCAAGTTTTTATTTGCAGGAGTGTTCATGGAAAACAAAAGCCTCGTGAATTCTGGTGTGAATAAATACCAGAGAGCTCTCACTCGAGCAGGGCTCCTGCAGTCATTAAGTAAAGCTCTTTTTTCTATTCGCACTGTGGACCCAAACAATTACAGCTGCCCGTGAACTGCTTACAAACAGGGAAGGGAACTGTTTAGAGACATCAGCTCATGCAATTAGGCAACAGAACCGACTCCTGAAGACATCACAGCACAAGGTCAAACCCTGAGCACTCAGGGCCTGATCCCTACTCCCTCAAACACCCCTTTGCATCTTTTGGTCAAGGCAAATAAGATGCCAACATTTTAAGATCCTTCTAAATACTCTTGGCATGGCCCAGCCAAGCTGGTGAGGGGCTGTAACACCTTGTGGTGCCACAGGGCAGGAATAGGCTGCCAGAGGCTCTGGGTGCAGGGATCCTGCAAGGAACATCGGGCTGAAATCCTGCTGGGTGTTGCACCAGCCTGTGCTCCACAGCTTCCCACGCAGGGCTAGGGAAATCACCCCATAATAACCAGCTGAGAGAGGTACAGGGCCAGGAAGTCACCTGGCATGTCCTGCCCTCTTGGAGGCTCCTGTAGCACGAGCAGAGCTGGTGCTGCAGCCTCCCCCAAAGCTCCCTCACTCACCTTGGATGAGATGGGTGCACAAACACAGTGCAGGGAGGGCTGGATCTCAGACCTGCTGTTTGTGCTCCTTTGTGGCATTATTGACCTTTCATAACTCACTGATGGTCGCTTTTCATTCCATCATTCCCTTTAAGAGATTGTCAATAACTCTGGAGATAAATCAGGTCTCTGGAGCGAGTCCATTTTCCTACTGTAATTAACAGGGCACAGGAGATGCCTCCCCTGCCTCCCCACATGCTCTGTTGTGCCCTCTGGCTGCACTGGGCACAGCTGAACTGCTCTGGCCTTGGAGGGGGGAGTTAAAGCAAAGAAACCCACAGAAGTCAGTAACAAATCAGGGTGGCCTCAGTTTTCCAGCTCTGCTGGAGCACAGGGCACTGGAGACAGGGAGAAAAGTCTTTAAAGAGAGGCATCACAAACCCAGCCTGGGTGGGGCTTGGAGCCACCTGGGATAGTGGAAGGTGTCTCTGCCCATGGTAGGGCATGGGATGAGATGGGCTTTAAGGTCCTTCCAACCCAAACCATCCTGGGACTCCGATACTCTCTGAAACCAGAACTTCTGGTACCCACAGCTTTGCACTAACTTAGTCATGGTCTCCAGTGTACTTCCATCTCCAGGCCTTCTGGAAGGCTCTGTTCCTCTCCAAGGTCAGCTCTCTCTACCACTAGCAGTAACTCCCTCTCCTAACTGGCCACTCCAGGAATTCCCATTCCATGAGTCAGCACAGGGCATAACCAGCCTTGCAGTGTCTCCTTTGCCAAGAGCCATCCCCGGGGGCTGTTGGCTTGTGCCCCATGGAGTCAGAGCAGTCCATGGGACTTCTCCCTCAGCCCAGCCTGAGATTCTGTGGTGCAAAGCTGTCAGAGAGCAGCTGCTGCCTTTGGTGAGGGCCCACAGGGTTTTTTAGAGGTCTGAGTTTGGCTGGAGATGGCAGAGCCAACAGCAAAGGGAGGTGGTGGCTGGCTTTTGCCCCAGAGGAGCTGCCAGGGCCAGGCCACACACATGGAGAGGTCCTTCACCTACACCACGTGGGCAACCTGAGCTCCCAGGACAGACAGCAGCACCTCCCCTGCCAGCTCTGCAGCTTGAGGGGCTTTGGGCACTGCTCAGGCAGGGCCAAGGCAGAGAGGGCTCTGAGTCTGAAAAACAAGGCCAATCTCCCTGCTGGAGGGGGAGCCAGTCCCAGGGAATCACTGAGAGCCCTGGGCTTATGTCAAGATAATGTCTGATACTATGAACACTCAAAGAAATGTTCCTTCTCAGGGAAAAGGCAGAAAGGGGAAAAGGAAAGGTTGCTGGGTGCTGAAGCTCAGACTCTGCATGTCCCCTGGTGTGTGGGACACACAGGGTCCAACGGGAGGGGAGCCATCAGCCCGTGATTTGTGGAGTCCTTTAGGGAAAGAGGCCACTGCTGGGTGTGTGAGTAACTAATGCTCCTTTGGTTTGTGTTTGAAGGCAGCAGCAGCAACAGTGATGACACAAATTAATTGCCTGGTTTTCAGGAGCTAATGCAGATGAGGTAAAGAGAATTACTCCACGATTAACATGGTTTCCAATTAAAGTCCCCTGTAGTTACCCAAAAACATTAATTTCTACTAACTTGGTAATTTAACTTGTGTCACCACGGTACACAAGTGCACCAGGGCATCTTGTGGCCTTGTCTGAGCTTCAGCTTGTACAAAACCCATGAAGAAAATGCCTGAAAACAGCCATTCATTTTAAACAATTCTTTGTAGAAGGCTTCAGATAAACCTCTACTGTGGTTTTTATTCTTTGTGCTAAACTAAAGGATTTGCTTTATTTTTAATTTAAATTTAGATTTAAAGGACCAAAACCCAGCTGCTGTTCTAGCACTGCTATTTTTCCTGCTCTTAGTCAAAAAATCCACTATTTAAGTAAGTTCAGCAAAGGTATTTCAACCATTACATTCCTTTATCAAGTTGTAGAAAGCCTGGGACAAGTGAAACTATTTCACTCTTCCAGGGAGGTTTGCTGGTGAGATGGCAGGACTACATTTGCCTCTGTAACATTTCCATACTTTTCTATTTCCATTTGAGCATTTCCATTATAAGAATTCCAAACCAAAGGTCTGTGGAAGAGCAGCTCGTTGCTGCAGACACAGGGGGCTGGGTCTGTGCACATGGGATATTTTTAAGGTACCTGAATTCAGGTGGAGCTGTGGAAGGAGGGAAGTTCATCCTTCAGTTGCCATCTCAGCCAAAGCTGCTGTTGTGCAGCGGGGTGGGTGGCCCTGATGTACCTGCAAGTGCACAGCACAGAGAGGCACAAAGACTCCCCAGCTCCTCTCCCCCTTAGAGCTCAGCCATCCCATAGTGGGAACTGCAGGGCTCCCCTCCCTCTCCAGCTGTACAGTAACAAAGCCACAGAGCTCCAAGTTAAACCTTCCTCACATCCATCCGTGATGGTTTTCCCTGTTCTTCGGTGCACTTTAATCACTTAATGCCTTCCTGGAGGAGAGGGAGGCAGAAAGGAGAGCATCAGTGACAGCAGATTACACCAATTATCCCCCCTGCTCTGTGACAGAAGCTTTTAAGGATGCAGCATACGATTGCTTTGCTTTTTTAAATGTGAAAGCAAAGTACAACTTCATGTCTAATTTCCTGGCCACTGTCACCCAAAGGAACCACTCAGAGGGTTTGCATTATTTCTGCTAAAGCTGCATTGCCTTGTGCTCCAGTACACCAGGAATCTTCTTTCCTAGCTCTCAGTGACATTCACAATTCTCCTCATTTTGACATCTAAATTCCATAAATACGTTGTTTACTCCCTCTTCTGGGCTATTAATGAAAAATATTAAGATCAAGCCAAACATCCTCATGCACAGGTTAGTAAAAGTAATATTGTGCCAATTATTAGCAGGATTCAGCAGTGCAGAGGTTACTAATTTAGATAAATGATGTGTGGGGTATTTTTATCTTGAAAACAAGTGAACACAATCTCATTTTGGCCTTTTGGAATATTAATTACAGTGTGCAAATGCACACACAGACAGAGCTGATGGAGTTCTGCCTGAAATCTACCCAACTAGTCACCTCTTCCTCATAAAAGGTGCTGTAATGAACACACGTGATGCTTATTATTTGGATCAGCAACACTTGTGCCTCTGTGCCTGAGCAGCACTTAGAACAGGTAACATTTGGTTTACAACACAACAATAAAATCTGCCTTTATTGCAAATAAACAGAGTATTCACACCTTACAATATTGTTTTAGATGCAGGGTTATATTCACTTTTAGAGGATCTGATATTAATATAAAAGGCACACGCACTTCATGTTTCCACACCTTTTTTATTTCCCAAGCAGCATTAATACATCTTTTAAATATTGCATTTACTTTGTTAAAACATTAAACTATTTCTGTACATTTGTTTGCAATCTGAGAACACACACCATCAAGTAATCATTTGTACAGTAACAACACGTATCAAAACGAAAAATAACAATCACAGCCCAGAATTTCTCACATCCACCCCCCTCTGCTTTGATTTAAAAGCTGCACTAGTAGGAGAAGCCTCACCATTATGGTAGTTGAAACAGGAAACAAACACTGCTCTCTTCTAATAATTGTCTGGAGCTGCTTTGATTGGTTGCAGTTAATATTAATAGTATAACCTTTAAAAATTGTGGGGAAAGGTAATACTTTATCTTCTCTCCTCATATTAAGGCTCCAAAGCAAGCTTAATGAGAAACCATTAGAAAATCATACTGCTAAATAGTACCTTAACTCACAATTCAGCCTATACAATTATGTGAGGATTGCAGGTGACAGGGAGTCCTGATCCATCAGCCTCCCCTTCCTGCAGGAGCTGCTCAGGATGTGGCAGGAGCTCTGCTGGGGCCACACAGGGACACTTGGACCTTCCCACCTGATACAACTCCAAAACCAGTGGGGGCTCCAAACCTTTGGATGTGCATCCGAAACCCACCAGGACTTGCCCTGGACTGAAGGACAGGAGGGCCACAAGGTGGGATTTGGGGAATGGCTGAGGATTTTAGGAGGGGGGAGCCCAGGCTCACCTCAGCACACCTGGCTGTGAGCAAAGAGTGAGCAAAACTCATTAGTACATACATTAGTGAATGACATTTTAAAGACAATTAACATATAAAACATTATCATCTTTATGAAAATAGACCAATTTCAGCCAAGCTTGCCTTTCTGGGGGAGGAGGACATTGTACATTTTGCTCTTTGAAAAGTCAAGTGTTCTCCTGGACAGCTGCCGATAATCTTGTGGAAAATGTCCTTAGAGCAAGACAAACTCCTCTGTACTAAATCTTTTTAATCTCTTCTTTTCATCCTCAGAGAAAAGGTCATTTTCTTCATGAAGTGGACTGGAAGCAAAGTCATAGTCTCTAGAATGACCCTTGACAAAAGTAAACAGGGGATATTTCTCCTTGGAGGAAGATTTCAGCATCTACAATGTAGAACACAAACACAAAAAAATGTTAATTGAAATGAAATATAGGAAGTAGTGATATTTATCTGATGATGGCTGCAAAGTAAAAAATGCAGTATTTATTTTTATGATCTCATTAAAACAAAAGCATTGCACCATCTAAACATCTCCTCCTACTAGACAAGCATTTCTTCTTCAGGCAGCTGCTGATTTCATACCTAACCCTGTATTTTGTGCCTCACAGATCACCTGGACGTGCTGTCTGATTCAGTGCAAGAAAGATAAAAAGAGAAAAGATAGAAGATCAAAACCTCTCCAAAACGGTTAATGGCCATATCTCCTCAACACAGGTATGAATTCTGCAAGCCCCTCGAGGAGGTGTTTTTATTGTGGAATCAGCACGTACAAGAATCAGTGTTTTTATTTAAAGTTTAAACACAGCCCCCATGTAAATAAGCCAGTCAGGAGCACATGGCTCAAAGCACACTGCTGACAGTCATGGGCTCAGGGGACCAGGGTGCCAAAATCCACATTTATAGAGAAGACAACTGAGCATGGAGCAAGCAGGTGGTGGGCAATGAGAAAGACTGAAGCAGATCAGCAAAACACCTCTAACAGCAGATAAAAACCTGCAAAATGCATTTCAGCCTTTCAAGGTGTTTTGTCCACTGATTTTTTATAAAATTTTACTTTTTCTTGCCCTGCTTTAAAAACACAACCCAGTGTTGCTGTGACTTGCAGATCTGCATCAGCCTAGAGATACAGGCTGAGTGGAACTAAAAATTACTGCACGTAATTTCATGAGAGCCACAAATCTAGAACAGTAAAAAAACCCTAAATAATCTTTAAACACTAAGAACTATTTTTAAAAAGTCACTCAGGCATTGAGGGTATGTTTACTGACAAACATCAGTATTTTTGGTGTTTCAGTGTTAGACTGTCACTGTTGTCACCACAACTAATCCTCCGTGCTGAAGTCCAACCCTCCATCAGCCCTGGGCTTTACAGTTCAAGAGTTATTGCATGGAAATTACAAAGGGAAAAATAATGGAAGAAAAGGAAAATGCAAAGGATGTGAAGGAAGGATTGAAAGATCATAGGAGGTTTCTCATATTGTATCTGTATCCAAACTTTCCTCTATTTTCAAACTTACAGTGCCTGAAATATATTTATATAACATAATGTTACTAATGTCAAGGAACTTTTCTAAAACACCAGGATGAGCAACAAGTCTCAGATGAGACATGAGTATTTCCACAACAATTAAATGTACTTAATCCCAAACTTGAAAGAAGAGAAAAACAAAAATAAGTGAAAAGAGAACTTCCAATGAAAGTGATTTTATAATCAGATTTTTTCCCCCCATGTTATTACACTCTTTTCTCTATGTGGCAGAACAGGCAAACATGGAAGAACAGAAACTTCACTATTTAAACTTTCCATGTATCTGCTGCTTAGGAATTTCTGCTTCTTTAAATCTATTTTCTACCTTGGTAAGAAAGAAAGAAACAACTCCAGCATTAATCCACACCTACTGAAGACTGTAAACAGTATTAAGTTTAAAAAAATGCTTTTTTGGCTCTAATACTAATACCAGTTAACAGGACATTCCCAATGCTGTACAAACATTAATTCCTCGTGCAGCTGTGGTTGGAACATCAATCCTGTGCCCATCTTCTGCTGCTGCATCCTTTTCATGGACTGCTTTTTAAAATCACCACTTATTTGCTACCACAGCTCGCAGAACAAATTCCTGATGCTGCCTTTCCAGCCCTCACATACTGCAGTGGTCAAGGAGAACAGAAGTTAATTGTATTTGGACCTAAACGAGCCCATGCCAGTGTTTCCCCAGGACCAGGCAGGTCTGCTGGGTGACAGCTGCTCCTCAGCCCCCGGCCCAGCGTTCCCGAGCGCCGCTGGAAACAGCACCTGTGCTAAGCACGAATAACAGACCATTTGGGCTCGAGCAAACACTGCCATGCCAAGCCAATCCCTGCCGAGGGCCGGCCCGGGCCGGGGCATCCCCGCTCGCAGGGCCGGCTCGGCAGCATTCCCACTTCACGAGTGCCACCTCGTGGGCCGCCGGCCGCGGCTGCAGCTCCCAGGGACAGCCCGGCCCTGAGCACGGGGCACACGGCGTGCAGTGGAGAGCAACCCAGGCTTCTGAGCATTGCAAAGGCAGCAGGAAATACCACAACCAGAATGATGTGTGCTGAGCAGGGCAAAGGCAGCTCTCTGCCCTCCCCACACACCGCGGCGGCCGAGGAAGTGATTTGGGAGTGGGACACCTACCTTGGTGATTTCTTCAGAAGCCTTCTCAAAGTCCTGCACAGTCCTACAGTAAAATCCTATCGTGCAGCTCGGATCCATTTTTTTGAATGACATCTTTTTGGGAGAAGGACAGTGGAATGACTGCAAGTTTCAAGATGAAGAAACGTGAAATATCCAGTTAGGGTCGAGAATGGCACAGACCAACACATTTACCTCCCCCCAGCTTTAACACCCAACCCTCTGCATCACCTGAATTCAAACCCAGCACACACTTTTGAAGTCATTTCTGCCATCCCCCAACATTCAGGTAATTCCACTCTTCACCAGACACATAAAACCTCCTGCTGTTTGCACTGCATTCCCCAAACTTGCTCCCAACACCATGTTAGTTTGGAATCTGTCAAAGGTCTGCTGCTCCCAGCAATACTTTATGAATATTCCCAAGGCAGAGGAGGTGAGTGCTCTTCTGCAAATTGAATTTGTAACAGCTTTTGCACTATCTTACTGCTTTACTGCCACCACCCAGTGCCCCTTTCCCTCCCCCAGCCTCTATAAAAGAGACATAATGGAATAAACCAACCTCATGCATTTTCCTTTCGTAAATGAAATGGGTTCAGAAACCCACAAAACCCACAAAAGCAAAACCGTATTACAATGATCCACAAGTAGGGAAAAACCAAACAACATGCCCTGCTTTACAAATGGGTTTTTCCTAACGTGAGATCTCTTCCCATGACAGATGATGCTCTGACAGTGCTGTGAACTATCAGCAGCCATGGTGTAAGAAAAAACAAACAAAACCCCCCTTCCCCGTGCTCCTCAATCAGTTTATGAGGAAAAAAAGGAGTATATCCTATCTACCCTGATTCTGTGGGTGTTTATTACAGCAGCTGTAGTTTTGGTGAAGCTCACTGTCCAATAATAGGACAGATTTTCTATACAGGAATTGTATTTTTCATATTAATTCCTGAGTCATCAAATGCATAAATCAAACCCTGCCTTACAGATCCCACTGCAGCAAGAGCCCTGTCCCTCCAGTCGTGCTGCACTGTCAGGGCAGGAGGTTTAATGCTGCACAAATCACTGCACACAAAGAGAAGTGGGGAGGCTTTTTTTCCCACTCCTCCAAACAAATGGATGCTGGGAGCCAATACAGAGTGGATTGATTTCCAACTTATTCTGGACAATTTGTCAATTTTGAAAATACTCCCTGCAGATAAATCTAACAAGCAACTATCCCCACTAAGAAAGCAATTTCTGTTTACTTTTGACATTTCTGGACAAAGATATAATACTATTAAATGCACCGAGCATTAAATTGCAATCTATTTTCCGTCTGCAGGAAGCGTTGGGATGAGATCAAGCCAAGCTGGCAGCTCACATGCCTTCAAAATGCAGTTTAAAACCTTATTATTATCTGGAAGTTCCTATCAGTGCCAGTCTGCAGCACAGTGTGGAGGACGAGACATAGCACCAGAAACAAAAAAGATGTGTTTTTTTGTAGCTACAGCGTGACCTCAAGGAAGTCCCTTCAGCTCTGCTGCTCTGTGCTCTCCCCACCGTCTGTGTGGCTTTCCCAGTTAAACTGTAACATCTTCAAGAGGCACTGCAGTAAAATAGTAACCAGCATAAAGGGGCAAGGAGCTGGGATGTCACCTCTGGCTGCTGCCACGGGGAAACGGGCAGAGCTCTCCCTCCAAGCACCTCCACAGGGTAAATCTGATGGCACCTCTGAATACAACCAAACTTTCTGTTGAGAACACTTCCCAATACACTCTGCTGCTCTGTTCCTTTGCTTAATTCAGAACCTTCTCATTTTCTAGAGAATCTTACACTTCTCTATTATGTAACATGCTAATTGAAGCATTCTGTCAAGCTTAGGTAATGAAAAATATGTAGTGTTTGCTTTAAGTCAGCCCTAGAACTTTATATTAGCCCTGTGTAAGTCCTTTCAGATATCTATCTATAGATGTATATATATAAAAGCACTTGTATGAAATACTTTGATAGCATTTTGTTTGAGGTATTAAGGTGTTAAGATCAGCACTGTAGCTGCACATTCCCCTTCCTTATTTCATGCCCTGTGTTGTTTCTGACCCTGCTTCCCCATTTAGGAGTATTTCACTTCCCAGAACACGGTGGTCTGAGCAGCCACAGCTGCTGCTGCCCTGAGCAGGGGATGCACCCCCAGACTGTTCCACACCGACCCAAGAGCTGCTGGAAGCTCCTGAGGAGGTTGGACAGCAGAGCAAGGAGGGCTTTTTGTGGATGGCCCTGAGGATTTTGCTGTGAATACTATGGCTATTGAACACTGACTTGCAACTGATAATGTTTTCCCAGGGTACTTGCAAAGTGAGTTCTCTGATAACCTCCTTTAGCTCTATCTGTTTCCAGGTTCCTACTATCAAATACCACCACAGTCATTCTCTCCATGGTGATGACTGTGATTTGAATTTAAAAAAAATAAATTACAAAAAGACAAACTAACAAAGTCCAAATCTAAATAGGTTTAAGATGTACAAATATTATCTATTTTCTTTGATGCAAATTACTTAAATGAAGTGATCATCTATTTTTAAGATTCTCTGATCATTAAAAGAAAACAGATGAAGATTAATGAAGTAAAAATTAAAACCCCATATTGAGATTTAACCTCTGGTCATTTTTGTTGATTATAGGCCTATAAAGAAGGGCAGGACATTGATAAATAACATGTAACTGTAAAACCATAAAGCTGCAGCTAGCTAGAACATCTCTAAATAATTAGTGTTTGATTCATATGGGAAGAAAACAGTGCCAGGTCTATATCCATAGTACCTCAAGAGGGAAATCCTTTATGCTGACATCTACAAAAGATTGGCAGTAATGAGGATCCATGTAAATCAAACTGTCATCTACAAGGACAAAACAGAAGACAAGTAATTCAAAAAACACCTTATTATTACACTGCTTACAATCCAATTTCTATGCAGAACAGCTGGAAAAAAAGCCAGCGCGTAACTGCTCGCCAGGCTGATACTCATTGACTGAAGCATTGGTTTTTGCAGGACAGATTAACTTTTGCATAATCAAATATGCTTGTATAAGCAGAATTTTTATAAAGTGATGAAACTGTCATTTAATTTTTGGTGATAAAATTACTTTTACAAACACACAATTATATTCTGGAGTTTGCGTATGAAAAATGTATCGCGCTGCTTCATCCTGACAGGGAGAATATATTGCTTGTCATTGAGGCATCAACTCACACCACTTAGAGCAGGAGAGAGTAAATAGGTAAATAAGAACTGCCAGGCAGTAACAGCAAATGCTCCTCAAGTTTGGTGAAACAGATAAATTATGCCTTGTTTATGCAACAACGGAAATTAAATGTACATTTTACAGAATCCAATTACTCTGTGGGGTAAATGACAAATGGCTGGACTTGGGGAGATATGATGAATTAATAAGGTACTCATTTTGCTATTTTAATCATGCTATTTCCCACTGGTTTGATATTAACTTCCTAACTTTGAGAGAAAAAACTACTGAAGAGACATAACACATTAAAACACTAACCTTGGAATCCAGCAAAGTAATACGACTGCTTGGGTTTGCCACCAATAATCCCAACACAGTACTCCAGGCTTAAAATTCCCTACAAGAAGAACATTAAATAATTAGGACAGTGTGAGACAGAGCAAGTATTAAACTGAATTCAAATTACTGTTTTAGGCAAATAGTTTGTTGGGTTTTGTCTTTCTAAAGACCAAATTCCTGACTTTCTGGGGCTTGACCAAAGTGAAAACATACACCAGATATTCCAGGGAAAGTCCTGCCTTTCCATGAGATGCCCACACATTGGGAGAACTGGCAGTATTATTTTGGGGGAGCAGAGAAAATGTAATATCATGCAAATCGAGCACAGGTTGCTTAGTAAAAATACCCCCAAGTACTGAGCTTTGCAGCTTTCTCACACATTTACCCTCTGTGGCCTCTCCCTTCAGATATTCCTGCTCTTCCCACTTGCACGAGGTTCACTAGGATCTCTGTGACTCTTCAGCCTTGGCTTAGCACAGTTCTCATCAGTTCTCCCCCCAATGCATGTTGCCAACACTGAGCACTCAGGAAAGCTGAGCCCAAGTGTTCCAATGCCAGTTAAGCCCAGGATCATTAAATACTCTGGAAACTGAACTTTTGTGTCCAACTGAAGCCTTTCATGCCCATAAATCACAGTGGGTTTCTTGTGGCCCTAGTGTTGGGACCAAAGACTTGGATGCTGGCCCGAGCTGGGAACACATTCCAAAGACTGTCAGTTGAGGCACGGTGAGCTCTTCATTAACTGGCAGACATATCTCAGTCCTCTCCTCTAGGACACCAACCATTCAAACTAAAACTCTTCCATTATCATTGTGGAAGTGGGGAACATTTCTCTCAACAAAATGAGTGTTATTACATTATTAAGACCAAAGCTTCTTGAGATTAAACTTTCCCCGCTTAGACAATGATAAAGTCACTTAAAAACCTCACCTGAGATGCTACAGTCAAATCCAGCATGGTTTATAGGGGTTAAAAAAGTGATGCTTATTTAAAAATATGAATGAGAAGCTTTCTTGGAAAATTTATTTAAAATATGAATGAGAAGCTTTCTTAGAAAATTTATTTAAAACATGAATAAGAAGGTTTTCATAGAAAATGCTCCTCGATGACTGAGAATCAGAGAACATCCAGGCAGATCAGAGGCAGAGGCTCCCAGAGCCAAGGAGACACATCCTCTGGCAGTGCAGCAGAGAGGAGCAAGGCTCCCCACAGTAATGGATCACTGCTTCATCTCTGGGAAGCTTCTTGTAAAAGTGAATTATAAAAAATTTATCCATTTGCAGCCATAAATATAAAACCCTTTGTAGAAATTACCTCTCGTGCTACATTCTAAAATCTGCATTTTTAACTTCAATCCAGACTCCAAGAAATCTAGTCACTTCTTGTGAACAGTCAGGGCAGAGACTGGAGTGACTAATTCATGCAGTTGAAAGGCCTCTTATCACAGCCTCCATCAGCCTGCAAAGGGCAGGGAAAGGCTTGGGAAGTGAGCAGCAGGAATCACACACTGAACCAGATGTACTGGCTAAAAACTAAAACTATTCCAAAACCAACTGCCTGAAAATACAAGGACAATAATCAGGAAAGAACAACAATTTAAGTTCATCACTTAAAAGGCTTCACTAAGTCTGTCTTCCCATGCCAGTAAAAACCAAATGTTTTCCTGAAATTTTACAGTGAAGTCACAAAAAGAAAAGATGTTACAGATTCACCTTTTGTTCATGCTGCTACACTGTGGCATTTTAAATATGAGCACAAGAATCTAAAGGCAGATAAAGAGCAATGTGGAAAATGAAATAAAAGCAGCAGGGCTGAGAGAACAAGGCCTTCCCTAAGGGAAGCACTACAGCACATCCTCAGGTGCCAGCAGAGCTTCTGCTGCAAAGAAAAGGACAGCACAGACCTTCCTGCCCTCTGCTTTCTCCTTGAGTGTTACTTTCTTCCAGTTCATTTTTATTTGTCGTTACTGTTTGCTACTCCTGTACTGCTGCCCTCAAATATTCATCCAGATACTGAAAAACACCTGCATAGTGTTCCATGCCCTCTCTTGAGGCGAAGAAAAAGACAAAAGAAAAGGGGAAGAGCAGAAAAGCAACAACTTTAAACCATTTGATATTTAAGAAAATATGAAGACTAAGGGATTGAGTATATTTATATTTTAAAACACTGCCTGATCCTTAGTTACATATGCTATTAGAGTCGTGCTATATTAAATTACCATTTGTAATTTGAGCCACTGCATTAATGTCTTTCCAGGTACTGCTGGAGGAGCAGGACACTTATCACTGCTTCACCAAGGGACATCATGTGCTCTGCAATTATGTCTGATCTTGTAATAGGGAAATTTAAAACCTGTAAAGTCAAACTTTACAACCTTCACCTGTAAAATCCCCACCACACGTTTAATGGGGAGAATTACCATGGTGAAGTCGCTTTTCATATCCCCTTGTGCTACTCTTTGAAAAATGATTGAACCCTCATTTCATACCTTTACAAACTCCAAGTAGTCCGTGTTTGTTCTCTCTCCACCGAGTCTCACAGGAACTAATATAATGACAGCTTTTGTGCCTGCTTTTCCAGAATCCAGGAAAGAACACTGCCTGTCAATGACATCGGAGCTGTACACTGAAAGGACACACAGGGAAACATCCACATTTCAGACACAGCCTCTGCTTTCCAGAGACACACCTACAACAAGGCACCACAGCCTGACAACACACAACTGCAGCCCTTCCAAATCCTCCTGAAACACAGCCCTGGGTGAGTCTCATCAAAACCACTGTCACATCTCCTCATTTTCAGCAGGATTTTGTACAATGGTAATTGCTACTGCTGAGAGAAGTTACATTGCCATGGAAATGCAGAAGGGGTAGGTTATGAGAAAGCCAATAAATATTTATTCATGGCACATAAACCTCTAAAAGGAATAATTAAAACTTGAAAGCTTACAACTAAAAGACATCTATATGTTCAAGGATAAAAAGGCAATAATTGATTTTAATCAATACTCAAGTTCACTGTCTAACACAACACAGTCATTGCAAATAGGGGGAAAAAACAATGTTGTGTTCTTGCTTATTTCCTTCAAACCGAGAGAGATGCAAAAATCATCCCCGGGACAAAGAAGGGGAAAATGAACAGGATTCTAAGTTTCACTGCCATTATCAGTTAGGTGAAACTGGCTTGATTGAACTGTGGTTTCAAAGCAGTTTGCTGGCTGTCCCAGGGCTGGGGTCCTGCCTGCCCTGCCCCAGGCTCAGCTATGACAAAACTGAACCTCTGGCAGCTGAGGGAACCCGTCAGGCTTGGATCTGAGACTGTCAGACACCAAACCAGGAACACACAAAGAGAATCTCCACCTATCAGGAACCCCTTTGTCTACAGAATCTCAGCTTTGTGGATCCATTTTATAGGGGTTTTTTCCTTTAAAGCTTTATTGTTAAGTGCTTACTGAAAGGCATAAAAAGCATCTAAAATGTTTGCAAAAATCTACAAAATCACATTTACCTGTACAATCCTGAGCAACATAGACTGTTACTCCTTGTAGCTCAGGGTCTCTTGCTTCTTCAACAGCTTTTCTAAGTACAAAGACAAAACTATTTAACTCATCTCTCATTTAAAAAAAAATAAGAATAAATAAACACAAATTATTTGGTTTTTTAGAAGCAGGTTAATTTTAATTGTTTTTTAAAGTTTTTTTTTGTTTGGTTCAGGGTTTTTTGGAGGGGCTTGTTTTGTTTAATTCAAGACACCTTCCCTTCCTGATAAATACAGGTGGAGGGGTGGGGCTTTTTATTCATTTTTAAACATTGGACACCAAGTTCCAGTGTATATGGCAACATGCTTTTCCCAAGCAAACATGACAATGTCTGGTTATTTAGAAGAAACAATGAAAACCACAAAAAAAAGCCGCAAATTCCACATTAACTCAGAATGGAATGCATATTCACTACCTTGTTTCTTTCTATAACACTTTTCTGTCATGTATATTGAGATGATAAAGGCTTTGTTTGCTGACAAAAATATTATTTTCAACTCAATAGATCTCTATTTGACCTCAGTTCATATAACCAGCCACAAATTAACACCTAGTGTCTATGGAAATGGAGACTAGACATAAAAGGCTGTAGGTTTTCACCAAAACTTTCAAAAACATAATTAGAATATTAGGCTCTTCTCAAAAGAATAAGAGCAGTGGGCCTAAAAACTAGAAGAAAATATATGTTGATAGTCAGAACCATGGTCATCAATCAAGGACAACGTTTGTAAAGAAAGGACACTGTTCAAAACAGAAGATTAGCCTTTGACTCCAACACACACTTGCATTAAATGGTCACTGTCCCTTTATTTCACACTGTATTTTGAGGAATCTTTTAATGCAGCCATTCCCAAGTTATGAGGAAGCTGTACATTGTTAGTGCTGCTGTCAAAGAAAGATCCAGGAAAGGAACCCTCTGCAGGGCTGGAAATCACCACTGGGGTTGTGGTGAGTGCAGTTCTGCACCAAATCCCTCCCTGCTCCCATTAGGGGAAAAATAGGTAATTTATTAAAGCAAGCAAAAAGAACTCTGACAGCTTCCATCATCAGAAAAAAGTAGAATAAAACACATTAATAGTGCTGAGCTCCTCCATCCCTGTATGAATCTGCATGTATGACACACATACCCCTCATTATTTCAGCACAGCTGCACTCCAGATCAATGTATTTGTACACTAAATAGCAATTTCTTCTATTCATATATATATAAAACATATATAAATATGAACACATAAAAGTATGAACTTTGACTTCTGCTGCTTAGATGACTTATTAGTGATTCAGTTTATAGGTAAACTGGAATCCACTAAGAAAATAGGCATATAAGACTATAAAACCCCCCAAAATATTCAAAGAAATGGCATATCAAGGCACACAGTACAGAGAAATTTGACTTTCGACTTTTTTTTAACCACACTGAATGTCACAGACCCTTTACTTTTACTGTGATATAATTATAATATTAATAGTCCCATACATTTACAGTTTCACAAGAATTTGATGTGTGCAAAGAAATGCTGAAAACATCAATTTTAGCTCTGACATTTCATTACACTATCAGTACATTACAGCCCCCAGGTTACAGTATAAAAAAAAAATCTCTAATGTTATGCATGTTCCAAGGTTGAAAGAGTGGTTAGTTTTCAGAACATTTCATTAAATGTAGCTCTACCTCAAAGGTTTGTGAGAGATCCTTGGCATTCTACTGCCCCAATACAGGAAAACAGGAATGCTGCCTTTCTTCCTGGAATAACCCTGCTGAAGGCTCAGCAGTAGGTGCAGGGACTGAATGCTCTTTTCCTTCCTGCCTCTGGAAAACCTCTGGACTTGCTCCTCATATGGGCGCGTTACCCAGCCAATAATGACCAGTCGGATGCTCTGTTAGGCTGAAGTAACCTCAGGACACCCTGAAATGCTCTGTATTGTAACAAAGACAGACTAAAGGGGGTTTTACCTCAAGATGTGAGCAACCACGGCCGGGCCGTACCAATCCCCCGCCGCCTTCCCGGACTTCTTCCCATGCTCTATCAGCTGGTGCAGCCCAAAAGCTGCGAGCGGGGAGTCACCAAACCACGAGATGATTTTCCTGTGATAAGCTTCGTTCCTCCTCTCGGTGAGGTCCCGGCTCCTCCTGGTGGCCCGCTGGGGCTGGGGCTGGGGCAGCACCCTAGGGTCCCTCTCTGCCGTGAGCGAGGCCTCGAAGGACGCCGTGAGCTTCCTCACCGTGTGGGATGTCCACGACTCCGAGTCCGAGTCCATGTCCAGCGCCTCCGGCCACACCCAGGCTGCAACAAGGAATGCAAGGGGACGATCAGGCCTGGTATTAACTTCTTGTTGTATTAAGCAAATCACTTCCCTTTGTCCCCCGGGCTCCTTAAACCGATGTGTATTTTACATGCCGAGCTGCAAATGGCACTGTGGAAATGTAAACAAAGAATGCCCGTACAGCAGTTTCACTAATCCCAGCTTCCTTTGATTTGCTGCTGAATGGCAGGTGAAATAAAATGACCCAGTTGTTGTTGGGATTTTTGTTACCTGATACTCCACCATCTCGCTCAGCTGAATAAACAAGAGATACCTGAGTACAAGGCACAGGCTGGAACTCTCTTACATACTAAGAATACGAACATTAGCTATTCAGTACTATCCAAAAACCTTTTAGCCATGTCAAACAAGAAGTTTCAAAAGCTGGTTTTAACTCTTCTGGTTTGTCAGTTACTAAAAAAAAAACCAGACAGACCTGAGGAATTACTGATGTAAAAACAAACACTTCTTCCTGGCAAAATGTCAAAGCACATCAACAGAAAAACAGACAAGATTTCTTTGTTCCCTAAATTTGTGTTTTCAGACTACAAGACAAACTGGATTAAATGTTATTCAGCACAGTGTCTAGAGCCTGCATTTCCAGCTGAAGGTTCCTCTAAGGATGCATCCTACACAGCGTTCCTCCTACAGCAGAATGGGGTCCAGCAGATCTAGGGATCAGTCAGATGCCTGGAATTCTCTCCCACAGGTTCAAACAACTACCTGTAACAGGTACCCAGGCACGTGTAGCTGGGTGTAACACCCTCACAGGATGTTCCTGTACTGTCAGCATCATCCTGTCTTAAGCACAGGCATTTCAAAGTAAAACTTACCAGTGCCTTAATATCTAAAATAAAACCTCTTTTACAACATCATTCAGCAATATCTGGAACATTCCACATGGCAGTGGAAGTGTAAGTATCCCAGCCAGAAACCGCAGGCAAGTTTTGCTTTGTAAGAGAAACAGCACCATTAAACCAGAAGGAAAACATCTCTGGGAAAAGAGTATACAGCCATGAAAAACTTCCTGTAAACATTTAAATATGTTTCCAGAGCTGCCCAGACCTCATAAAAAGCTTTTCAAAGATAATTCACCAGCTGTCAGAAGACCAGGTGAGGAGCAAAGTGGTCCAGAAAGACCAAGCATACTCCATTTTCCTGTGCACTGGATTGCCACAGAATCACTTGCACTCTGGAATCACCCCATCACTTTCCAAATTAGCATGCATGGGGGACAGTGCAAGGAATTCTTTGGAACCATGGATTTCAAGATAGAAACCTGGGGTCTTTTTTGCTTGGGGTTACTTCAGAACGAGCCATTACACACTCCTGCTCCCAGGGAGTCTTCTGATCAGGTTCTGAATTTTTTCAGAGTATGTATAACCAAAGTGATATTTAAGGGATTTGTGTTCTCAGCAGAAGTATTTACATACATTTTGATATCTGCAGCCAGTGGAAAGGGATAATGAATATTTTACAACTTAAATATCTCCAGCCAAAGCAATGTTCAACAAGCCAAGCCAACGGTTCTGTCCCGGCGCTGCCGAGAATGGGCACTTTGTGGTGCAGCTGGGTTGGGACCACGTTCCCAGCTTACATCACATTTGCACAGTAAGTGCAAAGCATTCTCAAAACAGGCTTTGAGAACCATCTTTTGCTGCAGCATTGCCGGGATCCAACCCATGGCTGAGCAAACAATACACTGTGTTCTCTCACACACACCCCCGGGGTTCAGGCACTGTCTCACCCCATGCTGACAACAAGCAGTGGGGACAGAGGACATGGTTGACTGCAAGGGACAACTGGGAGACCATGAAAGGGACTGGGAAGGGGATGGAAAGAACCTGAGAACCTCAAATACCTCTCTGCAGGACATGGCTCAGCCTGGAAGAACAGGGAGGACAAGCAGACTCAGCCTGTGACAGCAGAAAGGGCCCCACAGCTCCTGAAGCTGCTTCAGCTGTGACTGAGGAGTGTTTTGAGAGAGACAGTGGTAAGGAAAAAAGGGAAGTTCCTCTCCAAGTACAGGGGGGAAGGGAGGAAATGACATAGTGACAATTTCCACAGAGGGAATGATGTATTGCAGTTAGATTAGAATCCTTCTAGGAACTCAATATATTAATACTAGAAGAAATTCAATAATGTACAGTTTTAAAACTGATAAAAGATGATAAAAGAAACTGTTCACTTCTGCCATAGCCCACAGCTATGGGCTCTGCAACTCATTTCCACACCTGGAGTTCAAGAACCGACCAAGTTTCAAGGGAACTGGACACATTCCTGGACAAGAATAAGCAGGTAGAGGATCACAAATGTTTTGTGATGTTCTACTTCAGAGCTGGACACTGGAAATACCACAGAAGCTTCCTTTGGTTCTCCCCCTTTGAGAAGCAGAAGGGTAGGACAGCTCAGGCACTGATGCAATGGAACAATTCCAACAGTAATGAGGAGTCCAGAAGCAAAACCAGCCTGCAGTTCAGATCTGGGATACACAAAGGCTCTCTACAGAAAGCACACACAGAGACCTCCCCCCTCACTCACCTCTCCCAAGAAAATGAAGCATGAGGCCCTGAGCCAGCAGCATCTGCCCAGTCCTCAGTGTGCAGCCCCAGCCACAGTCTGTGGTTAAGGCAGAGCCCTGGATCTGAGGGAATTCCTCTCTGTATGTCAGCCAGATTCTGGAAATGAAATCTTTACGGAACTCCTCGACATTGCCTGAAATCTCTGTGCTGATTTGATCAAAATTGGACCCATCTGTAGAGAGCTCACCGGATTCTGGAAGGCAAAGCACAATTTAAGTTATACCTTGGTATGGCACTTCTATTACTTCTGAGCAAGTAACAAACATACAACTATTCAATTAGAGAAACAGGGCAAATTGATGAAAACTAACAATTTCTTCAAAGACAAGTAAGGAAAATTTGAAAGCAAACGTAATAAAAATGTGACAGATGATTCAAAAGAAAAAGGAAAAATGAAAAAAGACCAATGCAGACATCACTGTGCCAGTGGAATCACTGACCTGCAAGTAACTGCTTAATTCACCCAACTGTAAGTGGTCAAATAGAGAGAGAGAGGCTTAGAAATCTGCACACTGGACAAGGATAATGCAGGTGTTGGTGTAGTGACTCCTGGTACACATGTTGTCACTATTTCAATCAGGAGTTTTTAGAAAGAAAATCTCAAATTGATGTTAAATGAAATAAATACAAATTACAGCACTAATATTTACAGAGAGAGCAAGGCTGCAGTGCAGAATCTGAATAAAGCAGGATGGGTGGCATTAATAGTGGACATTTAAATGAGTATTTTCTAAGCTTCCCATATTTACATTTTCAATTTGGTAATTGTTGATGACAGTCTTTCCAGAAGATTACAGAAATTAATCCACAGAGCTGAATGGAATGACTGAAGTGCTCTGTACTCACCCTCTGTTTTGAAGTGGTAACATTTTCCCAGCAGAAAGACTGGAGAGTTTCTACTGAAGTAAGTTTTTGTTTTCAACACCCAACCTAAAACAGATGCAAAACAAATACAAGTTTGTGACTGGAGTACTCTAAAAAGGAATTGCTGACAGCATCTAGTTAGGGAAAGGTAACCCCTGAAAGGAGAATTAAAAAAAAAAGTACTGAAATGGGGTTGTAGTCTCAAAAAAAAAATGACATATAGCGTGTAATGGCTACTATTCCCCTTCAGCCAGGTGATAGCCTTCAAAAAAGTAGAAAACAGTGTCTTCTCATCTTGCCAGACATCTCCAAGGCTCAGTTATGAGAATTAACAAAATTTATCAGAAACCTGGTGGTAAATCGGAGCAACCTCAGCCCTAAAGGGAAAGCAGAAAAATCAAGGACGGATTAGTAAAGGGCACACTTGAAAATCTGGTTGCTTGTAAATAAATTATTGATGTTCAGCTGTGGAAAAGGACATTACTCAAGAGGGTGAAGCAAATTCTTCAGTGGAGTTTGTATCTCACACACCGTCCCATTTTTTTCCATGAAAGTACATTTTTTATTTTTAAAACTTTGTGCAGATGATTCCATATTATCCCTGTTTAAAAGTCCATGCAAATCAAACATCATTTACATAATGTATGTACTGTTTTCAAAGTAAGTAATTTAAAAAGAAATTATGCAAATTTATTTGAAAAATGAAAAGCTAAAGAAGTTTTTTAGTCGGCTGTTTACAATATCAAAGAAAAAATTGTTTCAAGGGCCATATTGCATTTTTATTATTAATTAGTTACATTCCCAGATTGTGATCCCATTCTTATCAATGACAAACATTCCATCCCTTTCAATGGAGGCAGGATCTTACCAGACACTGTTGCACTTACTGTATTTCATGTTGTGCCATGCAGACATAAACTTTGATTTTATCTTTTCTACTTCATCTGTCCCTGTGGCCTCCATATTCAAATCCTAGAGAAAAAGCCATCGCTGTCTTGTAAGGCTTTCAGTTCTGCTGCTGGAAAAACAAAAATATAAACACATCCGTGGGCACAGCATCCCCCACTCAGGTACTTAAGCTCAACACGGCCAGGAACAGCAATAAACTCGCAGAATCCTCCACTACCAGACACTGAGAAGCAATCCCACATTCCATGAATAAGTAATAAAATAATTTAATTCCAAATATACACCAATAAAAGCACTACACAAAGCTAAATAAAATATAATGTTCTCCAACAGCCCTCCCTTGCACAGCAAAGTGATCTAGAGCACATAACCTGTGCTGGCACAGGAGCACACTCATTTTAATCAGCAGTGAGATGGAAATGCATCTCACTAAATAGAATAGATGCTGTTCTTCTCTGCTGAACACAGTACAATAAGCACTTCTTGTGTTACAAATGGGGCAGGGGGAACACAGAGGGAGCTGGTCCCATTTTCCCACATTTCTTAGAAACAGGGATAAAGGCAGTATATGGTCTTTCTGTATTATTACCAGTTTAGGTTTCTTTTCAGGTGAAATCCACCCTTTTTGTAAGAGGAAATTCGTTATTAATTAACAGCTTCATTCACCACATGCATTCTGTCAGTGGTTCACTTTAAATCACTTGATGCACAAAGTTTTCTTAATTATATTTGGGAGCCCAAACACTTCCACAGAGAGCTGGAAAATTAAGAGCTCCTGCTTCAACAGGAAATGCTGATAACACTACACAGTGACGTGAGCAAAAGTGAATTACCTTGTTAATTAATAAACCTGGGCCAAGAGACAACCTCCTTACCTTAAAAGGAGAATCTAGAACTGTATTTACCTTTCCCCCTGTTATTCCCCATTGCACTGGGATCAAAAGCAGGACAAAGACTAAACTGTGTCACTTCTCTCCACTGAGAGCACAGTTTAAGTAAAACCTAATCAGTGACAGTGCAATTGAAGCGAGGGTGAAGATGTCAGGGTGACAATATCATCAGAGCCTGAGGGTGCTGCACAGATCCACTCTGTCAGTCTGCTGCCCAAGCCCTCCACAGCACGCCTTCCCATTATTCCATCATGTTCTTTCATAAAAATCTGCTTTCTGACAGAACAAGAAGCAATGCCAGCTCGCAAACACGCAGAAAGCCTGACTTTTGCCAGTCAAAATAAGGAATGGTTACAACCCCGCTATGATTGGCCTTGAGTTGAGCTGGGATGGTGTAGGGGAGGGAAGAAAAAGACAATTTCAAGCTGAGTTTTAACTTCCTGCCTTTTTCTTTTAGGAAAAAAAAGGAAACGCTGACTGTATCATCAGCTCTAGATGGCAAAGCTGGTAAGATGAATTCTCTAGGAGGTGTGTTTGGTCTTGTCTGTCCCCATGTGATCCATCAACAGTCATTTATGCAGAGGCCACTGATTGCCTTAAAAGCCAATTCCTATAAAAGCTTCCTCTGGCTAAAATTAGAAATGAAACAAACTCTGCAGTTCCGATAGGTCCTGAAGGCAAAATTATTTCAATGAGAAAGAAGCTCATTTTCCTCTAAAAGACAATGGTCAATGCAGCACATTTATCTTCCCTGGCATTACACTAAAGAGGCAAAAAGGGCTTCCAAGAGGAATGGCAACACAAACCAGGCATGCTTATTGCACCGGGAAAGCCCAGGCTCTTCCCAGGAGAAGGCACCAGCAGGAGTTCCACTGAAATTAATGGAACGGCCCCAGGAGGAGCGCCCAGGGAATGCACATCCAAGCCCAACGGGCACAGAATGGTTGCGTTATTAAACCCAGAGCCGAGGGGTTCATACTTGTAAGAAGTTATGCGGATACCCCTTCCCAGGCCGCTGTTCCCTCCTGGAGCAGCAGGACACAGCAGTGAGGGAACCCCAAACTCCGACCCCCCGAGGGGCTGTCTGTGGTCACTGAGGGGAAACACCTCAAACCCAGGGAGAACACCCCAAACCCAGGGAGAACACCCCAAACGCAGGGAGAACACCCCAAACCCGGGGGAAACACCCCAAACCCGGGGGAAACACCCCAAACCCGGGGGAAACACCCCAAACGCAGGGGAGAACACCCCAAACGCAGGGGAGAACACCCCAAACGCGGGGAGCACACCCCAGAGCCGGGGAGCACAGCCCAGAGCCGGGGAGCACAGCCCAGACCCGGGGAGCACAGCCCAGACCCGGGGAGCACACCCCAGACCCGGGGAGCACACTCCAGACCCGCCGCACGGAGCAGCCCCTGTGCTCAGCAGCAGCCGCACACGGGCACCCCCCGAGCGGCACGCAGCGCTCCCCGCGCCCTGTCCGTACCGGGGCCGGAGCCGCGGCCCGCACCGAGCGCCCCCGGCCGGGCCCCGCCGCAGATCATCGCTCGGGGACGGACACGGCTCCGAGCCACCCTGGGAAAGACACAACGAAACAAAACCCCAGGTTACTCCCCGCCGCGGCACAGACGGAGCTCCCCCCACAGCCGGGCAGGGGCCCACACAACACCGCGACCCCACAGGAGGGGGCACGGCACGGGGGGTCCCTCAGGCCCGCTGCCCACCCTTCAGGGAGCCGCTCACCCTCAGGGAGCCCCCCACCCCTCACAGAGCCACCCACCCTTCAGGGACCCGCTCTCCCCTCACGGAGCCCCCCACCCCTCACAGAGCCACCCACCCTTCAGGGACCCGCTCTCCCCTCACGGAGCCC
>JAWWEE010000004.1:1870591-1881917 GCA_035221455.1 Xenops minutus
GCCCCGGGGCGGGGGCGCGGCGGGGCGGCCGGTGGGGGCGCGCGGGGCACGCCGGGAGCTGTAGTCCGGCGGGAGGGGGGAGGAAGAGGAGGGCGTGAGGGAGGAAGGGGTGGGGAGGGGAGAAAGGAAAGGAGGGGAGGAAAGGAAAGGAAAGGGGGGAAAGGATGGAAAGAGGGAAGGAGGCGGGCTGAGGGAGCCGGGGGGCCGGGCCGGGCTGGGCTGGGCTGGGCCGGGCCTCCCTCTCCGTCCCTCCAGCCATAACCCGGCCCCTCACGGGCTGCCCTTTAACAGCGTTTAAATCTCTCTTTGGGGCTTTTTGAGAGGATTTTTCGTTTTGTTGGGGAGTTTTGCCTGGGGGTTAGTGGGTTTTGTTGTGGTTTTGTTTGGGTTTTTTTGTGGGAGGTTTTTTTTTGTGAGAGGGGTTTTTTTTGTGGGAGGTTTTTGGGGTTGGTTTTTGTGGCAGGTGTTTTTTCCTGTGGGTTTTGTTGATTTGGGTTTTTTTGTTCTTGTGGGGTTTTTTGTTGGTTTTTGATGTTGTTTGGGGTTTTGTGTGTGTCTTCTTGTTTGGGTTTTTTGTTGTTTTTGTTTTGTTTGCGTTTGGGGGTTTGTTGTTATCGTTTTGTTTGCATTTTTGTTTATTTCATTGGGTTTGTCCTTTTTTTTTAATTCGATGTGTTTCGCCTCCACTGCAGCAAAACACTTCCCAGATCTCCAGACCCTGGAGGAGTTCAGTCCCAGCCCAGCCCTGGCCAAGATGATGCTCTGATTCATCCCACTCCTCTCTAAAAGTACATCAGAGCCTCTGCGTCTCCTCTTACTCTCCTGAGGGATTTGGGGTTTTTTTAGGGTTTTGTAAAATAGGTTCTTCATTAATCTGTTTGTCTTAAGCTGCTTAAAAATACTCATTGGGTGTATCAGGAGCCAAAGGCTTAAAGGAAAAAAAAAAGTGCAGGATTTGTGAAGGATTGACTTGAATTTCTCAGCTGTCTGGAACTGGCATTATGGCTCAGCATCCTATAAAAGCATGATGTCCCTGCTCTCTCTGTGTACTCACCAGCCCAATTTTATGTTCATGAAGCAAAGTCAGGTGTTTTTTCCCCCATTTTGTGATTTTACTGCCTTCTGCTGGTCAGAAATGATCAGGCTGAGTTGAATTTTTTATAATCAGCACATGATTATAGCACATGATCTCAAATTTAGCTTCGGTGCAAAGTAGATGTTTTGTGTATTTCCTGGTGGGTTTTCCTGTGCAGTCTCATGGGTGTATTTCACACAGTAGGGCCAGTGAGTAAAGAGGATCGTAGGTATTAATGTGCAGAGCAGACAACATCATGTTCCAAAGGTCTGGCTATTGGCTTGAAGTGGGGATATAGCAGATCACCTTTCTAATCCTTCCTTTCAGCTCACTGCCTGCCCTTTGCTTCCACACAAAGATAAGGATTTAAAAATAAAACCCACCTTGCTGTTTGTTGTAACCAAACTGTGGCCCCACAGCAGCGGGTGATCTGTTGGTGCAGAAGGAACCAGAATTTCATGATCCTTTTCAGGAATAGTGGTTGTTTAAAGTTTTATCTTTGCTTTTATTCTCCAAGACAGAGATGGATGTGCTTGTCTCTCTGTGTATGGGCTGGAATGGGGAGAGCTGAGCAGATAACGTGGCTTGGGTCTGGCTGAATGTTGAACAAAGAATTACCCAGTTCATCAGAGGAAATGGCTGTTCCTTGCCTGAAATCAGTTGCCTGCACCTTCCTGCTCTGAACTGGAATAGCCATGTCCTCAGCTGACAGGCCACACAATGTGCCATCTGGGTATACACTGGAAATCCCTGGGGCAGGCACCTTATGAAAAGGAAGGTATTTGTTTTCTGCTCTTTTTCTTGCAAAACAAAGCTTTGGTTGTCAAATACTCACTCAGGCAACCATAAATAACTGTCTGTAAAAAGAGTGTTTTTCTTCACATCCACTAATTCCTGTTCCTGTAGGAAAGATTTGCAGAGGGAGTGGGAGGGACTGCAACAAATGCCACAGAGTTCACACTTTCAACATTTCAATGGCATAAAGCCTCATTTGTGCTAAATGAATGTAGGATAGTAGGGAAATATTTAATATCTATATTCATGGGAAATATTACTTATTTTTGCTTTTTTTTGATAGGTAAATCAAGTGGGTAACACCAAGTGGTAATGGCAAGACTAAAATTAGAGGAGATACTCTCTGATTTATGGAGATACACAACATTTATCCACCAAATACTGCAGAATGGTAAGAGAACACGGGGCAGTGGGGAATGAAACTTCTGCTCCTGTATCTCCCACTGGCCTATTCCACCTGGGAAGTCATCTGGGCACCATCAATAATCTACAATATATTTGGAAAAGCTCATTAAACGTTTGGCCAAATGTGCTTTCCCAAACACCCCTTTGGCTGCTGCCTGAGCAGAGCAGACCTTGGGTCACGGAGCTTGAGAGAGGGGAATTTTTCCTCATTTATTTTTAGTTTCATTTCCTAGGGAAGTAAGCCATCTGTGATCTGTTTCCCTCTGGAAAGTTTTGAATCTGCTCTGCCATTTAAGTTTGCAGACCCTCAGTTCAGTTTTTGTGGAAGTAAAAAGACACCCTGTAACAGAATAGGGGGGAAATGTGGGAATCTGGGCTGTGTGAACTTGTTCCCCATCCTTTGAAGCAGCAGTGAGGGGGGAAGGGGCAGTGTGAGCCTGGATTGCTGCTGAGGTGGTTGTCTGCCCCAAATTAGCCAGCACACTTCTGCTTGTACCACTTAATCCATCCCAAACCAGATTTCCTTATCCCTGGATTAGGCTAGGGAAGAGGAGGCTCCAGTAGGATACTTGTAAGAGTCTGTGCCCAGGCTGCCCTGATAATGTAAGATCTGGTTAAATACCTGAAAGAGAAGATAAAGAGCACATTAGTGGCATTTACAGGGTGTTAAACTGGGAGAGATGGAAAGCTATGTTGAGGGTGGAAACAGAAACTGCCTGAAAATGATAAACATGAGCAGAAATTAATGGAAGCTCAGCTGGGAAGACTGTGAGTCCTCTGGGGAGATTTAACTTCATCTGTTAAAGTGAGGAACTCTGGAAGGAAATTATTTCAGAACACAAAGAATAAAGGCAAAAGCGAAGCTGACATCAAATACTACCCTATGGAGAAAGGTTAGGGCAGTTCTGTGGATCTGTGAAGGAAATAATATAAATGTGAGGGATGTAGTGAAGGCTGCAGACACTTGGAGAGCCCTCACTCCTTTACTCTTGTTCCTCCAGCAGAATTTGGGCACTGGGCACACGAGGCTACTCCTTGCCTGAGAACGGCAGCATCCTCTCTCTTGCCATGCATGTCTAGAGAAGATCATTCTGCTTGTGCAGTTCACGTTACACGTGTGTAGTTCCTTATCTTTAAATACATTATTTGCCAAGAGAGGCAGAGATTTGGCCCTTCCTGTGACTCGTTCCCCGCAGCTGCCAGGAGGTGGCTCTCTGCATTTGCAGTCCCTGTTTACTACTTTGTTTATGGAATTACGTCGGACACGTTTTCAGTGGAAAATGTTTTCAGTGTGTTTGCCTGGAGGAAGTTTACGTAAGGAGAACAAGGAAGCCATGGGCTGAGTAAATAGTCTGCTCACAAACAAGGCAGAGATTGGTTCACTTTTGTCAGAATGCTTTATGGCTACAATCCAAAGGGATTTTCCTTGTGCAGGACCTAATCTTATCATTATAACATTATATATATCAGGCCCAAAGAGTTGCATCTGTGTTTGCAGGATGCATTTACCAAATTTGATTATAACTGAGTGAAAGTCATTCTCAATAAAAATAAGCATTTTAGTCACATGTTCTAAAGGTGGTTCATGGACAGGTACCCTGTGGAACTGATCAAAATGCTTCTTCATTCCCACCCTATGCTGTTGTTCCATAGACCCAGGTGGAAGAGAGCGCCATGAACTCAGCCCAAATTCAGCTCACAGATGTAAACCTGGTGGTTCATTCCTCACCTTTTTGTTACATGGTTTAACACAGACTAAAAGGTGACTTTCAGCAAGGCAGTCCATGTCTTGGTGAGTTGCTGGACTTCTCCCCCAGCCTCCAAAGCAGCAAGTTGACTGAAGAGGAAATGCAGCAGCCACATTGGAGACCATCACCTTTCACAGTGTTCCTCAGCTCCCAGGGCTTTTTTTTCTTGTTGTGATACAGTGCTAATGCATCCATACAGGTGATCATTCCCAGCTTCCCAGAGACCATTTCCTTGGAGCAGCAAATCCTTGCTAATGATGACTAACTCCATTTTGGAGGCAGTGATGTCTCTCAAAGGCTGATGCACCGTTGGGATCTGGTGTAGAACAAGCCAGGTTTATTCTTTGCTTCTTAAAACATGGTGAAGAATCACAGTGTGTTATGGGAGAGTAACTATTCAGTATGCTCATAATACTGATAAAGTTCCAGGGTTTAAATTGGTTGCTAGAGATATGTAGCCTCTACCCAAACAGTAATTTAAATTAACTCAGGCTGTCTGGAGGTATTAATTGCAGTGTACACAGTCCCCCCACTGAGGATGGTCTTGATTTGTCTTCACCCTCATTCTGAGATACCAGACACCCCTGAGGACAATACAAAAGCACAAGCAACTTTATGAAAAGTAAGCAGTGTTAACACTCCAAATATATCATCTATTGCATAGAGTTTCATCATCTTAAAATAGTTCCATCTTCTGCAGGAAAAACTTGCTGCAGCACAGTTGTTTCTGAATCAGAGGGAGCTGCTGGTTCCTACAGAGATGCCTGGAGAAAAGTGTTTTGCAGACTGAAGTTCCATGTAACAGGTCTCTGTGTCCAGTTGGTCACACTCTCCTCTTTGCAGAACTTGAGTTTGTTTCTTCAGACAAAGCACTTCCTTCAATTAATGCACTTTTAAGATGAGGAAACAAGAGGCAGGGGGGTTATGTGTCTCTGTGCCTTCAGTGGCAGCACTCACTCTAGTACCCAAAATAACACCTTGACACCACTGCATCAGTCATGACTTACCAGGGATATGGGGGCAGGATTTGTTGTTACCAGGAATTTTAGTGTTTGGCATTCTTGGATTTATAATGGTAGAAGACTACATCTTTTTTATTCTCTTGTATTTCTCCACTTTTTCCTTGGCTTCTTTTGGTTAATGCTTTGTGCACTGCAAAATTTAGGCTCAGTCTAGAGAAGCTCTTGATTCTCTTTACAAGGTCATGTGTACTTTTCTGCCAACCTCAGTGATCTCTGACTATTTGAAGTCATCTGTAGACTTTTGCTGGGCTGTCACTATCTGAAAAGCAATGAAGAATCTGTTGTTTTTCTGAAATCCCCTTGATGTTGACTACTAATTGAGGGATGTTGTTCATATTTAACCCAACTAAAATAGTAGAAGAAACCCTATTTCTCTGCAAAGCAATATCCTCCCTGTGCAAGCACATCATATATACTGGATTTGATAGAGATCCATCTTATATCCATTTTGTCTCATCCAACTGCCCTTCTGTTGGTCACCTCCAGCACAAATGGCTGCAGCTCATCTGGCCCAGTTCTAAACCACAGGAAAAGTCAAGGAAGAGCAGGACACAGAGGGATGAGCAAAGGTGACATCAAAACTCAGTGCCTGCAGCTTTACCAAGTTCTCTCTATGGTAGCAGCTGACAGGAGGGGAAAATAAAACCTAACATCCAAGAAGTTCCTGGTGGACCTTGGATACTCAGTGCTCTGTGTGTCAGGGCTGCTGGAGCTGGGC
Source organism: Xenops minutus (assembly GCA_035221455.1). Taxonomy (NCBI): domain Eukaryota; kingdom Metazoa; phylum Chordata; class Aves; order Passeriformes; family Furnariidae; genus Xenops; species Xenops minutus. The sequence goes on from JAWWEE010000004.1 coordinate 1,876,355, forward strand.
TGCTCTTTGCACCTTCTGGCAGCTAGAAGATCTTCAGGACTGCAGGATTTAATTTTCAGTCTCAGAGAATTAGGCAGGGATATTTTGCCTTAGGGCAGGCCTAAATTAGCCCTTCTGCATCTCAGTCTGGTGACTTTTTGGAAAGGAAAATCCATACAGGACAGAAGAAAGAGGAAACATTCCTGGTGGTCCCTTATGCTTTGGTCTGTTCCTGTGAGCACATACCCTATATGAGAGTTTGGTCATAGAACCCGAGTGTTTTGGGTTGGAAGGGACCTTAAAGATCATCTCATTGATGGCCAGGGACACATCCCACTAGACCAGGTTGCTCCAAGCCCCATCCACCTTGGCCTTGAACACTTTCAAGGATGGGGCAGCCACAATTTACGTGGATATAAGAAGGTAAATAGCTTATCCCATCCACTCTGTGTGATGAAATTCTCTGGTGTGCAATTCCATGCACAGGCAGCAATTCCAGAGCAAAAGTCTTTTGTCTTGGCAGAGGTTTGTGGGCTGCTTTCTCCCCTCCCCTTTGGAGAAGAACATCCCTTTCTCAGTGCCTACAATAGGTCTTTGCTTCTCAGGATCTCCTGCACGTGTGTAATGCACAACAGCACGTTTGTGTCATGGGTCACAATCTCACCCACAGGGGATTCACTTGGTGTGTGCACAGAGCCTGATAAACCCACTGGGATTACTCACACGTGTATATTTGCAGATTTGGGGGCCTGGCATTCCCTGTGTAAACTCATGCAAACAGGAAAGCAGAGTAATTATGTGCAGCTGGAAATCAGTGGCTCCTGCGAGGGCAAGAATTGGTGTCCTCAGTGTGTGGGAAACAGTCACAGGATGCAAACAGATGGAGGGGGTGAATTAACACTGCTGCTTCTGGACACTTCCTGCATTTCTATTAATAGTTCCCTGGCTGAGACCAAGGCACAGCCTATATGGAGTAGCAGTGACTTGGAGTTAACTGCTAGAACATGTCCTATGTTTCCAAGTCCCAAAATACTGTGGGTTTTTAACTCCCCATCCTCTACCTCCTCTTCCCTTTAGGATGGCCCCAAATACAGCACATGGTTGCACAGACTGGTACTAATGACCTGTTTGGATGGAAAGATGGATGTTATACTCTTCCAGTCATCTTCTGAATCATCATGAGGGGTGATTTTTAGCCTTTCTGAAGGAAAAGTTGGTACCACACAGGGCAGGACAGAGTGAGAGCCCAGTCGTGACCCTGCAGGCAGGACTGTGGTGGGCAGGGGTGTCGTTCAGTGCCACACTGGCAGGGGACATGGGTGGCCAAAGGGACCTGTGATACCAAGTGAGGTCTGGGGCTGCACCGGGGGAGGTTTAGCTTGGACATCAGCAGGAATTTCCTCACAGACAGGGTGATTAGACATTGGAAGGGGCTGCCCAGGGAGGTGGTGGAGTCACCACCCCTGGAGGTGTTTAGGAAAGGCTGAAAGGGGCACTCAGTGCCACGGTCTGATTGACAAGGTGGTGTTTGGGCTCAGGTTGGACTCGTTCTCAGAGGTGTTTCCCAGCCTAATTAGTTCTGTGGTTCTGTGAGGGGCTCCCAAAGGTCGGCACACACGGGACCCCTGCAGCAGTTTTGGGTGCGGGCCTGGATGAGCTGCTGGGAGGTGTGGGCCGGCTCAAGAGCCTTTTCCCCAAACCACCAGGTCTGCCATGAGTGCCAGAACAACTCCGAGCCCGGGCAGACAGGAATAAGGGACAGGGATGGGAATGAGGATGGGGATAAAGAAAGGGACGAGGTTAGGGACAGGGTTAAGGAAAGGGATGGGGATGAGGGCGAGGATAAGGAAAAGGACAGGGATGGAGATGAAGGGATAAGAAAAGGCACGGGGATGGGGACGAGGACGGGGATAAGGAAAGGAACAGGGATTGGGATGATGGCAAAGAGGACAGGGATAAGGAAAGGGACAGGGTTTGGGATGGAGATGGGGATAAGAAAAAGGACAGGGACTGGGAAAGGGACAGGGATTGGGTTGGGGAAGGGGATGAGGACGGGGATAAGGAAAGGGACAGGGATTGGGATGGGGACGGGGATAGGGAAAGGGACAGGACAGGGATTGGAATGGGGATGAGGACGGGGATAAGGGAAGGGACAGGGATTGGGATGGGAACGGGGGTGAGGAAGGGGATAAGAAAAGGGACAGGGATCGGGATGGGGACGAGGATAAGGAAAGGGTTTGGGATTGGGATGGGCGCGGTGCCGGTCCGTCCCCGCCCCGCCGTATATCTGCGAGGAGAGGCCCCCAGCGCTCAGGGGGAGGGGGCGGGCGCGCGGCGGGGGCGGGCGGCGCGCGGGCTGCGGCGCGCGGGTGCGCGGCTCGTTGGAGCATTACGGCGGGCCGTGCCGCGCCGTGCCGGCAGCGCGGAGCCAGCGGGCCATGGCCGAGCGCCGCGCCTTCGCGCAGAAGATCAGCAGGTACCGGGCACACGGGGGGCACCGGGCACACCGGGGGCACCGGGCACACCGCCACACCAACCCCGGGCACGGCCGGCCCGCCGCGGCCCGCGGGCAGCCGCGCCCTCCCCGGCCCCCGGGGCTGCGGGGCCCGAGCCCCCCAGCCCGAGCAGAGCCGGGGGGCTGCTGCGCCGGGGGGAGCGGGGAGGGACAGCGGGGAGCAAACCAAAACAACAGGAAGGAAAAAAGGGAGGAAAGGAGCCGTGGAATTCCGCTCCCGCGAACAAAGGCCGGGCGGGCGGGCGGGCGGGCGCTTTGTGCAGCCCCTCCGGCCGCACAATGGGCGGCCCGCAGCGCCTTCCTGCGGCCCCGCAGCCCTGCCCGGGACCGCCCCGGGGGCACCCTGGGGGCTGCCTTGGGGCTGCCTTGGAGCCCCCTGGGAGCCCCCCTGGGAGCCCCCCTGGGAGCCGCCTGGGAGCAGCCTGGGAGCTCCCACGGATCTGCCTTAGAGCCCCCTGGGAGCCCCCTTGGATGTCCCTGGGAGCTCCCATGGATCTGCCTTAGAGCCCCCTGGGAGCCCCCTTGGATGCCCCTGGGAGCCGCCTTGGAACTGCCTTGGAGGCCCATTGGAGCCCCCTTGGATGCCCCTGGGAGCCACCTTGGATCTACCTTGTTTGTGTCTTGGAACCCCCTTGGAGCTCCCTTGGATCCGCCTTGGATGCCCCTGGGAGCCTCCTTGTATCTGCCTTGGATGCCCCCTGGATCTGCCTTGTATCTGTCTTGGAGCCCCCGTGGAGCTCCCTTGGATGCTCCTTGGGAGCCGCCTTGGATGCTCCTTGGATGCCCCTGGGAGCCCCCTGGGAGCCCCGAGCCTTTGTGCGAGGGCAGGGCTGGCTCCCGGGGGTGCAGCATCCCTGGGCTCTCCGTGGTTTTGTTGCCTTTCCAAAGGGGAAAATGCACAGGAAATGACGGGCTAATGGCAGGTTTCTGAGGTCTGTGTGGCTCCCGGTGGGAGCGCAGTGTTTCTGGTTGCAGGTGTCACCAGGTGGCCTTTGGTGACCGTGGCCCTTCTGCTGCCTTGGACTGGCAGTGGAGTGAAAGTGAGAACCATCAGTTTAGCCTGTGTTGTTCAGGAGGCAGTGGATGGTAGTGAAAGGAGTATCATTTTCATGCCACTGAGTGGGAAACCGTAGGTACAAATAGTTGCAGTTACAGGAGCCGTGATGGAAAAGGGTCATGGACAAAGAAATAGGGCAGAGGAAAAGGTTGGATAGGAGGTAGAGCTGTAACATCAGTCCCACTCCACTTGCTCTCAGGAGACAGGGCTGAAAACACTGTTCCTCTCTCCCGGGTCTCTGGAGGTTTCAGTGTGCACCAGCCAGGGGTTAATGTGACAAATGAAAGAATGGGGAGAGATGGACTTGCTGCCAGACCGTTTTTCCTGCTTTTTGATTGTAGCCATAGAAATAGTCACATGAGACAAGAGCTGAAGTGAGAGGTCAGAGCTGTGCAGCCCTGGCAGGAAGTTACATACAGTGACCCTGGGGTGGCCACTGTGGTGCCCACAGTGTTCTGTCTGGTGAGGTGAGTTCATGGGGCCATGGCACAGATGTGCCACCTCTGTGCCCCTCTTGGGCTCACCCAGTTCCCTGGGGGTGTTCTCACACCAGCCAAGGGGCAGCAGTGTGTCTGTGTGGGCAGAGGTGGCCCTTGTGACACAGCAGTGGGACCCAGGTGGCCTGTTGCATCTCCAGCTCTTTCTTTTACACTTATTTTTAAGCTGGTTGTATTTCTCTCTGGGATTTCCCATATTGTGTGCTCAGCAGCCTCGAGTTCCTGGTTCATGGGCTGCACGTGCAGTGCTTGTGAAGGCCAGAACTGGAGATGTTGTCCCCAGAGGTGCCCAGACTGAGCTTTTGGCCTTCTCTGGCCATCACAGCCAGATGTGCTGCTGTGAATGTTACTGTTTCAGAGGATAAGGAAGGTATGGCAGTCCCCCGAGCTGTGTTGGAGGCTGCTGGAAGCCCTCCCCACTTCCATTGTTTAAAGAAGAATAGATCCATCCCATTTTCACACTCTGCCCTCCGGTTTGGCTTGCACAGTATTTGTCTCATTCACAGGAAATGGCCAGGCTGCTCTTGGTTTGCCTGATAGCCTGTCCTTCAAACGGGATGTAATTCAGATCAATGAAAGCAAAATTCCTGCAGTCCCACCTATCAAACAGCTGCGAGTTTCTAAATGGGTAGTTACAGCAGAGGCAGAAAAAGAGACACAAGGTGGGCAGTCCTGTTTCTTGGAAAGGCCACAGATGTGGTGCCACAGCTCTGATTTACCAGCTCCCTTCAGCCAGTGTGCTGCTCCTCGAGGTTGTGCTCAGTGCTGTGCCATGCCTGGTCCTTGCATGTGAATCTTTTAGTGTTGGGGAGAGGCTATCAGTGATTGCCACAACAGTTTCAAAATATCTTTTTGCTGCTGTCTGCTGTTAAAAGGTATCTGCGTGATCAGGTCCTGCTGGGGTTTTTGTGAGGAGCATTTAAAGCAGAGCAGGTTTTAACCTGAACTTTGGCCATCACTTACTGATTCTTCCTGGCTCCATCAGAAGAAAGTCCTGAGTTAAACTTACTATAGTGGGTTAATAATACCTGAGATTTTGCCTGAAATTTTTAATTGTAAGTATATTGGTGGGAAATTTTTTATTAAACTGTATTGAATCATGCACTTCTGCAGTATCCTAACACTTCAGTGGTGGCACATCCTCTGTTGTTTCCATCTCAGTGTAAGGACAGATGTGCTTCTGTTCAGTGCCTGTGCAGCTGGTGTGGTGCTTGGGGCCTTGAGGAGGGTAGTGGGAGGCAGGATCCACACTGGCAGAGGTGAAGTTCACTCCATAAGGTGTCCCAGTAAAAACCAAACAGTCAGTGTGTTATTCTTGAGGGGCTCATTCACAGAATCACAGGCTGAGTGTGTTGGAGGGGACCTTAAAGATCACCTAATTCCACCCCCCTGTCATGGGCAGGGACACCTTCCACTATCCCAGGTTGCTCCAAACCCATCCAACCTGGCCTTGGACATTTCCAGGGATCCAGGGGCAGCCACAGCTTCTCTGGGCACCCTGTGCCAGGGCCTGCC
>JAWWEE010000004.1:1882017-1911304 GCA_035221455.1 Xenops minutus
CAGGGGCAGCCACAGCTTCTCTAGGCACCCTGTGCCGGGGCCTGCCCACCCTCCCAGCCAGGAATTCCTTCCAATTTCCAATCTGACCCTGCCCTCTGGCAGTTTAAAGCTGTTCTCAGCAGGGCTCAGTGTTCAGTGCCATGTCTGGCCTCTCTGGGGTTGTTCTGCACTGTCCCCAACCAAACATTCACCCTGTCACCTGTGTCCAGTTCACATTCCCAGCTGCATTATCCCAGTACGTTTCCTGGGTATGGGGCCTCCTGGCAGAGAAATGGGATGTGGAAATGCCACCACCGAAAAGGTCAGTTCTGTGTTCCTGAATGTCCCAGTAATGGAAGCATGTCATATCCCAGAACTCCAGTCTTTGCAGGGGCATGCAGAGGGAAAGGTGTGCAGGTTTTTTAGGGTTCAAATACAGGGAAAGAAAAAATGACTGCTTAAACCTCACACAACAAACACAGTTCAGGCAAACCCACGTAGCCTTTTCCTGTGAGTCCCTGACTCAGTGCCTTGTTGTTGCTTTTAGACCATCCTGGCATTGGATTATCCAAGAAATCCAGAACTGCTTCTTTGGCCAGACCATTGCCAGTTTGGAAGTGTCTTGACTTGGAAAGAGTTTTGGTTTTCCCTTACTGATTCCACAGTTAAAGAGGATCCTTCTGACTTGAACAACATACCTGCCTTACCTTCTGCTTTACTGTGTGTTTCAGCCTCACAGTGTGATTTTTTACCACTGTTCTGCATTTTCTTGCTGACAATTTTCAGTTTTCTTGTCCCCAGCTCTTGATGAAGTCTGGAGAGAACTGTTTTCACCTTGTGGGTCCAGTCCCTTCCAAGGTGCTTCTGTGTGAACAGGAACCCCACAGTGCCATGAAGTGTTGCTGTCTGGGGCTAGGGGGGGTCTTCAGCAGAGCCCTGGCTGGCAGATTTGGAAATTCCCCATCATCCAGGGCTCTTACATTGTGAATGCATGGATTTCTGGAGTAGACACAGTTCCTTGTCTCTGCGGATTTCAATTGAGGGGGAAACACTTGTATTCACTGCATTCAGAACAAGCATCTTATTTCTGCTGCAGCTCCCTTTACACTGATGGGGTGCTGTAAAAGGGAACTTGGGTAGTCTAAATTTACATTTGTGTTCATTTAGAGCCCTTTTACATTGCCTGAAGGACGTGTCAGGGAGGCTGACAGCCCCCTTTGCCCAGCCCCAGGGTGAACAGGGATGGTGTGAAACCTGCACCCACTGAAACCCACAGCAGAGCTGTCACTGGTTTCCAGGATCACCGACTCGGGGCAGGAGCATTGTGGTTTCAGAAGGATATCCATCACAGTTTATTCTCTTCCCACATCCAGATGCCATTTGCATTGTCAAAACACTGTCATGGATAAGTGAGAGGATTTTTTAGCAGAAATTTCAGAGCAGCCCTCTCCCATTCTCTCCTGAAGTCACGTTGGCTGGCCCTGCTCAGCCACTGTGGATGGTTCGTGTGGGAGTCAGCAGCGCTCTGGGAAGCCCAAGAAAATCCCTGACTGCTTAAAGCAGGGGAGAAGGCAGGGACAACACACCATCTCCAGGGCTCTGCTACAGAGCTGCTTCTCTGTGCAAGGCTTCCTTCTTTGGCTGGGTTTTTTTAGCACGAGATGTGACTTTGATCTCCTGCAGAACCCAGTCCTGTCGTGATTTTCCCAGTCTGGTGTCTTGGGAGCTCATTCCCTTCATTGCAGCCCAGGGGTGACGTTTCAGCCTCAATAATCAAATATTATCTGAAAAGCACCACAGGCAGCGTTGTGTGGTGTTTTCTCTTTTAATCAATGGTGAGGAAAAAGGGAACATCTTATTGCTCATCTGTGTTAATTTAAGAACCCACACGTACCCCGCAGCAGTCGGGTATTTCCTCAGCTGTAAATCCAACCCGTTTCTCTCCAAGGGGAAGGAGTTCAGTCAGAAGGAAACAGGACCTCGGGTTTAGGAGGAAGGCTGAATGCAGGGCAGAGCTCTCCCTCCAGCAAGTTCCCTCTCCACCACGATGCTCACCTGGTGACTCACACCTGGATGGAGGCAGGAGAGCCCAGGTGGAGCAGGGAGGGACAGAGGGACAGGTGCTGTCCCTGCAGTGGCACCAGGGACACAGCCAGCCAGTGCCACTGGGCTTTGGGAATTCTGATCCCAGCACAGTGAGTGAGTACAGTAGGAAGATAGATGCCTGCAGCCACGTGCAGTTAGTGGTACACAGTGAGCTGGCTGCACAGAGGGCCATGCTTTCACTTTAAAAGTAAACTCTGTGTAAATACAGTTTGCTGTGCTCTGAGGGAGAACAGGCAGCTTTGGTTGCACAGATGCCTCTCTGTGCCAGGCTGTCTGTCTCAAGAGGCAGAGGCTCCCTGAGTGTGCAGGCACTGCATGTGACACACAAGATGAAGAACAGGCAGGAGTAACAGTTTTGTAATTAAGAGGATGGGGAGGAACAATTTGCATTGCTCTTTCCAAGGGGGGAAAGGACAGACTTCCTCAAATCCTGCAGTGGGTGATCCCCAGGCTGTGTCCTGACCCACCTTTGCTGTGAAAAGGAAGAGATCCAAACCTGGCTTGGCCTAACCAAGGAAATCTTGGGGAGCCCTTTTTGGGAAGGCGAAAAGAAGAATGTATATTTCCAGTACTCTGCTTAAGCTAAAAAAGAATTAAAAAAGGAACAATTTTTGGTTCTGACCAGGCAGGCCACATAGAAACAGAAGTGATTTCTGGGTGTAGTAAAGAACCACGGGAGTGCAAACAAATGGTTTCATTTTGTTATTTGCAGCTCAGAGTGCTTTGAGGATGACCAGTTTTGTTTTGCTTTAGAAGCCAGTTCCAAGGGGATTTTTTTTCCTCTTCTTTGTGTTTTTTTTCTTTTTTTTTCTGTGTGAACCTCATGTGCACACAATAATTAACCAGTGAAGAAGGTCAGAAGGGAAGTGACTGGGGAAGATGTACTTTAAACACAGACATTCGAGAGGCTGTGGGCTGTAATTAACTGGAATGTTTGTCTGAGGATCCCAGGTTACATGCTGAATATTAGATAGTTATTAAAGAGGCAGGTTTTTATTTGTCCTTTTAATTATCAAAGCTTTAGTGGCTCTTCTGCTCTACCAAATTGATTTTTTTTTTTTTACATTTGGAGAGTATTTTGAAATTTATTTCTCTTTTCTGCTTGGGTTTGGTGTAACATCCAAGTTGGGTTAGGAAGCATTGCTTCTGGCTAGAAATAGTGTTGAGGGTTACACTCTAACATGGACTACTAGTCATGAATGGTTTGTCATGGACAAACAGCCTTTGGAAGTGGAGGAGCAGGGAAAGGCAAGTGTGTTCACAGAATTACCTGGGGTGGGAGAGGCCTTAAAGCCCATCTCGTTCCAACCACCTTCCACTAGACCTGGTGCTATTAGTTTTGGGACCTTGTGTGATGAAGCAGTGAGGAAACAGCCCCAAAAGCAGTCAGCTGAAGTGTTTTCTCAATAGGAAAATACTCCTCTGGTTGTGCAAAGGTTCTACTCTTTATCTGGAGTGAGTGACCAGGGTGAAACACATCTGCTAGAAGGTGTGATTGCCAACTGGAACAAGCACAGGAGAGCCATGAGGGTGATGGAGGGAGCCCAGAGCCTGTTCCCTGGCACGGGGGAAGGAGTGGGAGGAGAGCTATTGAACCTGGTAATGTTGGCACAACACCAGCTGGGTATGGATTACCCATAAATGCATGTGGTGATCAGATTACAGTAGAAGATGGTTTCTAAATGCCAGACATGATGCTTTCCAATAGGGAAATGGTGTGCAGTACCTGTGTGAATGCAGTGATACAGAAAGGAGCCAGCACGAGCTGTGGATTAGACTGCAGGCTTGGATTAAGTAAGTCCTGCAGACTCCACTCAGGAATTTCAAGGTTTAGGCAGGATCCCTTTCCTCCACCTAGGGAGAGGTTTGGTTGGTACCTGGGGAAGCTGGAGAGGCAGGAGTGCTTAAGACCTGAGAGTCATGATGGTGTCTCGGTGAAACCCACTGGAGGCTCAGTTCTGACTCTCTGTGGTCGTGCTTCAGGGCAGTTTCTAATCCCCAGTGAGGTTATTCCTGAGGCAGCAGCAGCCTGATCAGTGCCAGCCTTTTGCTGTACCACATTTCTTCCCCTGTTGCCCCAAATGCCCCTCTCAGCCCTGCTGGTGGCGGGCAGTGCAGTCACAGCTGTACAGACTCAGTGCCCCTGAGCCATGGGAACTGCAGCTGGGCTTGTTTCTGCAGGAGAAGGAGGGACAGAGAGCCCCTCCGGAGCCAGGCACGGCTCTGGCTGCACAGCTGAGGACAGGTTTCCTCCTCTGGCTGTTCTTTCCAGCTGGAAACAATGTCTCTTGAAAATGGGGAAGGATTTGGAGTTTTTCCTGTGTTGTGCTGCGTGGCGAGATGTGGGCTCTGATTGTCCCTGCCAGGGCTCTCTGCACGTCAGGAGTGACACGAAACACACCGAGTAGGAGTCTGCTGGAAAGCAGAGCCCGTCTGCAACCCGAGGGCAAACTTTTAAGTCATCAGCCATACATGCACAGTGTTTTCCATGCCAAGCAGCCATTTTAATACGTTCCAGATTTTGCTACAAATGCCAGCAGCGCGCATGGTTTGCCTGACACACATGTGTCAGTGTGTTTGTGTGTGTGTGGTGGGAACAGTGGGATGGTTTTTCCTGGATATTGTCCCTCCCCAGCAGGAGCTGCTTGGTCAGTTTTCAGAAGCCACCCTTCAGAAGTGAAAACATCAGCTCCTGTGGATAAGGGTGAACATGAAGGAAATGACTTCTTGCAGCCAGAATACATAAAACTTAGGTTTTTTTTCCTTCTGCAGTCCACTTTTTGAAAAGACAAAATAATGCTTCCTCTAGCTGATCTTACACCCATCCTCTAGCCTGAGGAAACATCTGCTTTCCACGGCAGCCTTGGTTGTCCCAGCTAGTTCCCTCTTAGTGTTCCCTTCTCTTCCATGGACAGCACTTGGATCCAGCTGCTTCCACTCCTGCCCACCAGCAGTCCCAAAGCCAGGAGCCCACCCTTGTGTCGAGGTTTTCCTCAGGGAAGGTGTAACCATCTATTTGACAGGATTTTAACAGCTCCTGTTGTGCTGACACACAGCACAGTTCCCCTGGAGAGATCAGGAGGGAGTCTCTTAGCCATGGTGCTGCTCCTACAAAGGTCACTGATACAGCAGAAAGAACTCACCTGTGTCCTTGCAGCCTCTTACCTGCCTTATGGACAGGTTAGAGTCTCTTTGGAGCTGGGAACTCTGGGAGCCAGAAGTGGGTGGAGTGCTGGGATGTGGTGAGTGATGCTTTGTCACTTAAGAAACTGGTTGTTGACTGCTGGAGAGGAGCACTCTCATGTTGGTAAGGTCCTGGGGGCAGTCAGCAGCCTTTCAGCAAAACACTGTTCTGTGGAAGGGGAATGGTTTGCTTGTGGAACAAAATCATTTCCACCACACTCAGAAGCTTGGCTATCCCTGCTGAGAGGAGCTGCAGGTTCCTGCTGGGTACAGGATGGAGGGCTGGCTGCCCCCGTGGCTCTTTGTTAAGACAGTCCTTGACCATCAGCATTTCCCTCTGTTGTGCTATTTCCTGCCTTTCATTCCCCCCTCAGGTGGTTTTACCTACGTGTTGTATTTTCAGTCTTACCAGTGACAATGTGGCATTTTGGGGAAAATAGAAAACCCTGGAGGGTCATTGTGACATTCACCTTCCAGGCATGGAAGGTGTGTGCTTTTGCTTCCTGGTAAGCAAATTGCCCATTGATGGGAGTTCTGGCAGAGACCACAAGGCATTGTGCCTTGCTAGCCAGTGTCCCCTCTGCTAGTCCACAGTCCCACCTTCACCTGTCCTGCCTGGAAAGGGAAACATTCTTTGTTCTGACCCAGTTGTTTCCTGGTCCCTTGTCTAACTGACTGCAAACCCCAAAACCAGCAAGGGCTGAAAATGCAGTGTACAGGAGCAGCTGTGTGACCAGGCTTGGATCTGCTGAGGGGTGAGGAGAGCTCTGCAGAAGAGCTTTCCTTGGTAGGAACTGGAAAGAGCCTGCTGAGAGCAAGTTAATTTGTGCTCGTGGTCACATGCATTTTATTGCCACAGATGTGCACAGAAGAGCAGTTCACAAAAGGAAAAAAAAATTAATTCCCTTCAGATTGTGTATCTGTGAGAGTTTGTGATTCCTGGGAGTTCATTATGCAGGGTCGACGACACCCATGTTCCAACCAGCACCCTGGTTTCATTCCAGCAGCACTGTGAAGCATGTCTGATAAATCATCCTCCCTGGGGTTCTTGTGCAGAGATAATGCTGTCCCTGTGTCATTCCAGGACCGTGGCTGCAGAGGTCAGGAAGCAGATCTCGGGGCAGTATGGAGGCTCTCCCCAGCTCCTCAAAAACCTCAACATCGGAGGCAGCGTCTCCCATCACACCACTGTGAGTAATGCCTGCACTCGGAGGGCTGGAGAAGGTGTGCACAGTTATGTTCAGGAACACTTGGGAAGAAATTGCAGTGCTGACAGCTTGTTGACCTGAGTGGTTCTGAGAACACTGAGGAAAATAATTCCATAAAAAAACCCAACTAATTTTGGAGGTCTCTGTGTTGCAAATCGCTTGGCGTGGCTGGGAATTTGTGTTTCTGCAGAATCTTTGCAGGGCAAGGAGCTCCCTTGGCTGGGTGTTAGTAGTTCCATCCCCCCAGAACAGCCTGGGATGGGCATTAAATTCCATGTGTGTGGTTCTCTCCATGGAGAGCTCTTTGCAAGTTCATGTACTTGGGTTGCTGCTTTCCTGTCTTCCTTGTCACTCCTGAGAGTGGGACCACAGCGACTCATCTGCTCTTCTGAGGTATTTTAAATGTAACTTTGCAAGATGAATGTGGTTATTCCTCAGGAATGTGTGTTTACTTGCAAGTTTACAGTCCACTTCTGAGAGCGGCTGAAATGCACCCTTTCTGAAGTCAAATTTCCTTGCATGGCCTGCCAGTAATCTTCAAAATTTACTGTGGTAAACATTCTGAGAGTGCAGCAAACTCTTTCAGACTGGAACTGTATTTTTGGAAGTGTTTGATTTGGGTTGTTGCTTCGGGTCATAGCAGTTGCTTTTGCAACAGTCAGCTTGGAAAACAAATATTATAGCATCTTGTTTCCTTCAAAGAGGGGTGACTGGGTCAGGCAGGACTGGAAACGTGCCCTGAATTTGACAGTCTGTACAAGTATTGTGAGTTTAGCAGAGTTCTTCTCTTTGGAGTAGGGTCCTGTAGTGATTCCTCAGTTGATGTTCTGCTTTGTGTCCAATGGAATGTGTTAAACCTTTCTCATGTGGAGCACAGACGTGTCCTCAGAGCTGCTGTAACCTCAAAAGGGATCTCCACGTTGACCTCTGGCTTAGAAGAATGACTTCACTGCAGGCAGAGACTTCATCTCTGAGGAGATCTGGCTGTGCCAGAGGCAGTGGGGATTGAGGAGGGCTGGAATTCCTGTCGCTTCCCTTCCTGTCAGCAATGTGAGCACAGGGAGAGCAGGAGGCTGGTTTTGCCCAGCGTGGTGGGGAGTGAGCACAGGGGAGGAGGTTAATGAGAGTGGTGTGTCCAGTTAATGCCTTATCACAGCAGCTCTGCTGGGCTGTGGAGCCATAATGCAAAGCCCTGACTTGGCAGTTCTGGATGGTCTTTTGCATAATCCAGCATTAGCATAGGGAGGGACCTTTGCTATTAGTGGTGTAAGGCTGGTTGGAGCACTCAGGGTCATTGAATCCACTTCCCTGCAGCAGTGGATAGCTGAGGAATGCACACTGGCTTTGAGGAGCCATTGGATGTCCACCCCATGAGCTCCTGTGCCTCTCCTGTGTGGTTTCACCTTGGAACAAGTTGTCTGAATGGCCTTCCTACTCCCCACTGCTTCATAAAGTGAGAGCTCTGCTGTGAACCTCTCCAAGCTGCTCCTCACCCAGCCGTGTTTTTGGCCACTGTTTTCCCTCGTGTCACCTCCTTTCTCTCTGAATTGCCTCTTCCACTTTTTCTTCCCATTTCTAAGGTGTTTCCCTCCTGCCATCACCCAGGTGTTCATGCTCAGAGCTTTGGTGCTGTAATTCCTCGTGCAGGATCAGGTTTGTTGGTCACGGTGCTGCCAGCCCTGTGTTCAGTTCTGGTGGCTCCCACCATCCCATAGCTGTGGAGTTTTCTGGAAAACACATGCAAGAATCTGCAAAAATGCTGGAAAAGGTCATGCTGTCTGGAAGCAGGCTCTGAGCCTCTCCTATCAAACTGCATTGTGGGGTGGCTGCTGTGAGAAGCTCCTAGTTTGTCATGTCAGGTTTGGTGCTGAGCAGAGATGCCCTGCAGAAGCACCATTAACACACAGTGATAGTTTGTAGGAGAGAGTCTGGAGGAAAAGTCTATTTAGTTAAGTCATGAGTCTGTGTCCTGGGGCTGCATAATGCGACAGAGGTTCTCTTGTCTGAATTTTGGGTTAATTTCTCTCCCTTAGGCATCTGTCAGGATCTGCTGGGCCTGCCTGTCCTGGTTTGATAATCAGCATTATGCAGAGGGAATGCATTGCTGCTGTGAGACTGTGTTTGCCCTGGAAAAGTTCAGCTTTGTGTAGCCACGCTGGTTTGAAAGCTGCAGTGGGGTGTGTGGGGTGGGAGTAAATAGCAAATTCATGCTACAGTGTATGGATGCTTTAATGAGGTGGGGTGGAGTTTCACTGGAGCATGTCCACAGGGGCAGCACCTTGCACTGCTGAGTGCACAGCCTGGACCTGGGGGACTCCAGCCTGCCAGAGCTCAGGGAGTGTCTGCACGACTCATGGTGGCATTCTTGGCACTGGGACAGGAGCTGGACTTGGAGGATCCTTGTAGGTCCATCCAGTTTAGGGTATTCCACAATTCTGTGACTCCAAGGGGTAGTGCTGGTGTGATCTCTCCTGCCCATCTTGTTCCTTGTGGTAATTCTGTTCCAGATAAGATCAGCACTGATTCCCTGCTGGGAGAGCCTGTATCATCACACAATCCAGTGGAGACATTTCATGGAGAAATGGATGTTTTGGGGGATGAGGAGCCAGCAGCACCGTGCTTGGTTGGGCCTTTTGTTTCTTGTGGCCTGAAGCCAGAGCAGGGACATTCCCCACCCCACAGACCTGCCCCTGGTTGAACCTGGAGAAATGCAAGAGCCTGTCAGCTGAATTTTAGCAAGTCCTTTCCCTTTTGCCTCACAAGCAGCAGACAAAATGTTGCCAGAACTGTTTCTAATTTGGTATCTGGTAGTGCTGGGGAGAAGACACTGCTTGCAAATGAGTTTATTATTGTCAGCCTCCACCCTTCTGCCACTTTAGGAGCAGCTCATTTTAATTGCACGGTCCTCAAACCCCAGACACAGGTCCCAGCCCTCTGGAGGCTTCTCCTGTGTCACCTGAGGTGCTGAGCTGGGACTCCTGGCACGATGCAGTCCCTGCAGCTCTGAGCTTTTATTTTTGCAACCCAGAACAGAAGGCACTGTCAGATTTTGTTGCTGAGAAATACGAGCTCTGAGAGCTACGTGGAGGAGGGTTTATTTTTTGAAGTTGCTTTTGCAAGTCCCTCTAAACCCACTGGTGAAGGGAATGTGCTTGTGCACCCTGGTGTTTGTGCTGTGGGTTGTGAGCCATGTGCTCTGCTCACCTTGGATGCCTCCAGAGGTTCAGTGTTCCCTCCCTCCTCACCACCAGACCCCACTGACTGAGGGCACTGAAAGCACAGAGGCTGCACTGCCTTTCAGAGAATTCCTCAGCATCTTGCAGGATGGGGAATTGGCTTTGTTTGTTGGGTGAACTGGACTGTTTACTATGGGCCATTATAATCCGGAGTGACTAACCACTTTCTTTTCTTTCCAAGTTTGTTTTTTCTGCTGAGCAGCTCCTTGTGGTGCCTGTTAACTCTGTCAGCCCCCCTGTGCTGCAGCATCATTTCTGTCCCTGCTGGATGCTGCAGCATGGCCGAGGCCCCACTGTTCTCTCTGCATTTCTGCAGCAGTTTCATCTGGATGAAGCTGGAATGTGGATTGTCAGATCTTAGAAAAGTTCCCAAGGAAGGAAAAGCTTTCTCTGAGTCTTGGTGTGCACACCTTGGTTTAATGTTTGGCTGCTTCTTGTGCTGCTTTGGAGCACAGAAACAGAATGGTTTGGGTTGGAAGGGACCTTGAAGCTCATCTCATCCCACCTCCCATGCCCCTTGCACTGCCCCAGGGGGCTCCAAGCCCTGTCCAGCCTGCTCTTGGACACTTCCAGGGCTGAGGCAGCCACAGCTTCTGTGGGGTAGGAAGAGCAGTTTTGATTTGTAGCTGCAAATTAACTCAGGCTGTTTTTTCCCCTTCTGTGCTGTCCTTTCAGGAGGGCAGAGGATGCATCAAAGGACAGAAAATAATCATTAAGTATCAGGACTTCTCTTCAGTTGTAGCCCAATTGTTTCTGTCTGTTGTTCTACATGCAGCAACTTCTGTTGTTAATAATATTTTTCAAGTTAAAGAAAGACTTATAAAATCTTGGATTTTGGTTTTCACTTTTGAGTGCCAAAGATAATCATGGAGATGTTTTTGGTTGCTGTCCACAACCTGATTTTTTTTTTCCCCTCTAAGAAAATAAAATTTTCTGAATTTTTAAGAGTCTTTATAGGTCTTATTTTTTCCATTTCTTTAGATATTTGAAGGTATATTTTAATGGCTGGACGTGGCACTCAGTGCTGTGGTTTAGTTGACAATGTGATGTTTGGTCAAGGGTTGGACTTGATGTTCTTGGAGGACTTTCCCAACCTTAATGATTCAGTGATTTTAGTTAGAAGAGCAGCTTTTCACAGTAGCATTTCCTGTTTGTTGATGTGTTACAGCATCGTTGAATGTTAGTAAGTAAAGGAACAACACCATTAGAGGAGATATTAATTAGTCTGGGAATAAGAGGGTCTGGACTCTTGGATGTGCTGTGATGTGACCATATCTGCTCTCAGGGCTCCTTTTTCTCCCTGGAAAATGAAGGTGCTGACATTTACATATCTTTGCAAAGCACTGCTGGGTTTGTGGGCATTATCTGGGCTAATTGAGGCTTTGTCTTGGATTTATTGGATGGCAGACTTTGGCTGTGCATTCAGAGATACCATCGAATTATTCAATGAGAGAATATAGGTTCCTTTGTATATTTTCATTGTTTATTTGAACATAATTTAGAAGAAGAAGGAAAGATAATTTGTGCAAGTGAATGGGAAGCACAACAGGGGAAAACATGACAGTACCCCGTGTGGCACAGAACAGGGCGTTGTGAAGTGTTCAGAGCCAAGTAATTTTATCACCAAAATCACTAAAATGAAAAGGAAAACGAGCCAAGTCTTAATGCTGTCTCAGAGCTGATGAAGGCTTAATAGTGACTCCCATTATATGTATTTCCTGGAGGTTTTGCCCTGCCTTGCTAAATGGTCTGTGCTCATCAGACAGGGGAGGATGGGAGAGGCATCCACATCCTCTTCCCTGCCCCTCCCATTGGGGGTTGCTCACAGTTAACTGTGCTTGGTGCAGGCACTCCCTTCAGGAGGTTAAAACCTCTGTGGCTCTTACTGGAACCAGCAGAGAGCCCTGTGGCACAGGTCACCAGGGTTTCAGGTGTTAAGGTGGTCAGTGGTGTCCATGAAATGCTCAGTCTCTGATAGTTTAAACAATTTATATGTTAACAGGGAGAAATCATCCCAACTAAATGTTATTGTACCAAGTAGTTTTGGTTTCTTAACTGAAACATTTGTGGCAGGACTGTTAATAAATAGGTTGAGACAGCTGAAGATGGTCAGCTTGGAGAAGAGAAGGCTCTGGGGAGACCTCAGAGCATCTTCCAGTTCCTAAAGGGGCTTCAAGAGAGCTGGAGAGGGACTTTGGGCAAGGGATGGAGCGACAGGACAAGGGGGAATGGCTTCCCACTGACAAAGGTTAGATTTTGGAGGAAATTCTTGGCTGTGAGGGTGGGCAGGCCCTGGCACAAGTTTCCCAGAGAAGCTGTGCCTGCCCCATCCCTGGAAGTGTCCAAGGCTACTCAACAGCAGAGGCAGCTCTACGTGACACCAGCACTGGCCTCCTCCTGTGTCTGGTGGTTAACCCACCCATGCAGTGGATAAACTGTCCATGGATAATTGAGACCTGACTGTGCCAAGTATTTCCCACCCAGAGGAGCCCCCATGGTCCTGGTTCCACAGGTCAGAGCCACCATGGGTTGCTTATGTGAACCCCAAGGGTCTGGAGGGGTCCATCTCCATTGAGTGTTTCTGCCAAAAGTGGGGGGGTCTGTGATTTTTCTGCAGTCTCTGGTCAAACTGTTTGGCTTTTTCATTTCTTCACTGTTGTCTCAGTGTCTGCTCTGAGTTTTGTCACAGTTTATCAGAGGACAACTCTTTGGGATCAGTCTCAGCACTTGCATTTCCTGTGTCAAAGCCTTCGTGTTCTTCAAACGCTCTTGGTGAAATGACACAATTCTTAGTCATCAAAGATCTTGTCTTTCTTCTTATCCATCCTTGGAGGCATAACTCATGTCTTGCTGGGTTTGGTAAGAAATTGCTTTAGTATTCCCAGATAACTAATTAATCTCTGATTAATATTAATATTTCTATACCCAAATGGCTTCTTACATTAGCAGCCAGTTATCATAGCAAATAACCTGGCAATATTTGTACATAAAGCATCTCACTGGTTTGGGCACTGGCTGTTATTCTTTATATGTAGGATCCCTCCTTAGGTAGATATATTTACAAATATTTCACAGAATTACAGAATGGTTTGTGTTGGAAGGGACCTGAAAGCTCCTCCAGTGCCACCCCGTGCCATGGGCAGGGACACCTTCCACCAGCCCAGGCTGCTCCAAGCCCATCCAAGTTAGCCTTGAACACCTCCAGGGATGGGGCACCCATTTCCTCTCATTAGAGCCTTTTTCTAATTCCAGCATTGTGATGGTACCTGAATTTGACACACATTGCAGGTCTCACAGGGCTTGTCTGTAAAAAGAATCCAGAACTTAATACTGAATATGCTCAGATCTTAAAAACTGAGACTTCACACTATTTCCAAAACAAGTTTTGCCTTAGCAGAGAATGCTTACAGCAATTTTTGAGGCACGTTTGCAATTTGAAATGAAGGACTTTCCTCAGCTATTCCCTGTAGTAATTACATCTCTGAGAACACCATGCAGAAGAAGGAATAAGAGGCAGGCAGAGCGAGGCAGGAGATAGGGAACTGCATTCCAGAGGCGGTGGGGAGGTAATGACTGCACTTATGGCTGGGGAGGTGTCATCCCTGGTGAGGGCTGGGAGCTGTCTGTGGTTGATGGAAAGCACAGATTGCTCAGGAATCTCCTCGCTTCATTTGAATATTTCCATGTGTTATAAATGCAGCCAAAAAATTAAATGCAGGAGTTCTCTGTGCTCACCAGTCACCAGGCTTATGAAATGAGGAGGATGGGTTTTCTGAAATGCAGGGATGGCAGTAAGATATGGGAGTCCTTGAATCTGGGTCCATTTGGACAATTTTTTGAGTGCTTACTTGAAAGAAAATGTGCTCTATGGAAGTAATACATGTTTTTTAATTACTTGAGCATTGTCAATGGTTAATAGTGCACTGCTCATGTTTCAAAAAGTCTCAGACTGACTTGCCTGTAGTTCACACTTAAAAATAAATCTGATGCCTCTGTTTAGCAAGTACATTTCTTAAACTGTTACCTTCTTTAACCTGCCTGCAGATTTTCCGGGTTTTGAGCATCTTGTGTTTCCTGTGTTCCCAGATTTATGCTGAGCTTTCCCTATGGCACAGCAGCCTTGACTCCTGTTCCCTGAGGTACCAGTATCCCTTTAAGGGTGACAGGATTTTGCCACAGCAAGAACAGGCCATCTGCATTCCTGAGTGCAAGGGAAGTGACTGTTTGCCCTGGAGACCCAGAGAGAGCTGAGAGAAGGCTGGGGCTCCCCTTTGAAATGTTAATCTGCTGCTTCTGTCCTTCCAAGATTTTGTCCAGGGAGGCGGTGGGTGGGAAGTCGGTATTAATTTAGAATTTGGAGCTTTGGCACAATCTGTTGCAGCTTTAGCACGTTGTAAATTGTTTAATATTTAAGGAGGTCTTGAAGCTAAGATGGAACTTCGTCCTGATTTCATAATTGGCAAAAAATACCACCCTGGTTTTGAAGTAGTGCCTGGCTGCCAAGTAAAAATAGTAGTCAGGATCCTCCCTGTGATGAGGAGCTCTGCAAGGTTAATTTTTCAAGTCCCTTATCATATCCTTGCAGGGAATTTTACTCCCCCAGAGGAGGCACAACCTTCCAGTCTTTGTCACTGTGGTTGTTACAGGGCCCCAGCTGGTACTGTGATCCTCACAGGGGCTGTGTCCCTGCCCTTGGGAATTAGGTATCTCCTTTGAGAGAACAGGAAAATTGGGCTTGGATTGGGCACAAGCAGCTTGGGTTCAAATCCTTGTTCTGCCAGATGCATCCTGCCATGCTGTCACCTCTGAAATTCTGGTGTGGCTCCCTGTGAGAGGGGAGGGAGAAGGAAATGTGAGGGAATGTTGTTTTCCATGGCTGTGCTGACACACACAGGCTGGAGAAGTCTGCAGCATCATGGCTGGGGTTTGAGTGTGTTGCTAAGAGCAGGTCCCACAGGACCACTCGTGGTGCTGAGGACAACACGTGTGAGTTGGGCAACACTTCTGGAACAGGCTCTGGAATATCCCTCTGCCCAGCTGTTTGTGTGGGAAGGGACCTGCTGAAGCCCTTCAGGCAAAGACTGGAATGCCCCTGGCCATCAGGGCACTGTGTTCACTCAGTGCCTGTGAGGTTGAGGCAATAATTGTCCCTTTTTCTGCCCTAGTTGTTCCTGGGATCCCATCCCGAGCCCCCAGGGGAGCAGCCCTGGGTCCTCAGGTCCCTGCAGGGTGTAATTGGCTCCATAAGGCAGGAAATGAGGGAGAGGCTCATCCAGATGTTCCTTTGCTCCCGTGGTGGGGTGGAATAAGCCATGAGCTTTGCAGTGTGGTGCCCTGGGTGTAGCTTTCCTTCCATGTTATTATCCCCTTGCTCCTGAGTCCTGGGGATGCTCAGCTGAGATAAAAGGAGGTTTGTGTTACCCTCTTTGAAGTGATGCCACGTCCCCTCACAGAGGCTCCTGCCAGATTTGTGCAGGTGCTTCTTTTGTAAGTGATGATGATGATACAGGTAGGTGCTCAAGAGGTGGCAATAAATAGGACACAGACATGTGCACTAAAGCTCCAGCAAAATACAATGTTTGCTGTCTGGAGAAGGGCAAAGTCGATAGGAACGACATTTTATTTTCCAGCTTTTAAGGGGATGTAACAGTGAAGAATAACACAACCTAAAAGAGGAAAGCTTGAGTGTGCCCATTGCAGGAGAGTTGTAAACCTTTGAAATAGGGGGTGCACCCAGGGGAAGTGTGTGGTAGGTGGTTTGTAGAAGCCCAGCTGTGCTAAGGGATGGAATGTGTGTCTCTGGTCAGGTTAAGGACACGTCTTGGCAGGATTGGTACTTGCAAGTGGTGGGGTTGATTTGGGGTAATTGGGCTGTGCAGGTCTGGAAAAGAGAATCCTGTTTGACTTCTTCTGTGCTTTGGTTTATCAGGGCTAGGATAAACATGGTGTGTGTGTGGCAGGGGGCAGGTGATGCCCCTCTTTTACCAAGGTGCCCTTTCTCCCTGGGTAGTGCTGTTCATTGTAATAGCACCAGAACAGTGCTTGCCCTCCCTCAGTGAGGTGGCAGTGTCAGCGTGGGGTAAAGGCCAAGGCAAATCTCTAAGGAATTGTCTGAAAGGTTGTCCAAAATTTCATCTGTAATTAAAGCCCACACAAATTCAAAGAGTATATTTTAAAAGAGCAGCAATTCTGGGAGCAGGTTTACTTTGCATGTTTTTAGCACGTGTTTGTCATTTATTTAGGTTATTCCATAGCACTGGTTGGGAAGATGCTCAGGGCTTGTGCACAGTGTGGTTTCTGCAGGGTCTTAATAAACTCTTCTTGGAAGAAACAGACCCCTGGCAAGGATTTCTTATGGGAATACTCCAGTATTCCCCACTAGGTTTATTAGGGGAGATCTCCTTGAGGCCTTTCAGGACTTAGAGGGGGAGAGTGACTTTTACATGAGCAGGTAGTGGCAGGACAAGGGGGAACAGTTCTGAACTGAAAGAGGAGAAATTTAGATGAAATATTAGGAGAAGTCCTTCCCTGGGAGGGTGGGCAGGCCCTGGCACAGGGTGGGCAGAGAAGCTGTGGCTGCCGCTGGATCCCTGGAAGTGTCCAAGGCCAGGTTGGAGCACTCTGGGACAGTGGAAGGTGTCCCTGCCATGGCAGGGGTGGCACTGGATGGGCTTTGAGGTCCCTTCCAATCCAAACCAGTCTGGGATTCCATGATTACCAGGTGGTAGGTGGGCTGCACATTTGCAAATACTTGACTGGAATTGCCCTTTTGCCTTTGGGGTTCCAGTGGAGAAGAACTGGCTGTGTTTTGTGGAGGAGGCACCTGCTGTAGGTTCCTGGGAGCTGTCAGGAGGAGCTGCAAAGGCTTTTGCTGGGAGCAAAAGGGTGAAGGTTGCTTTCTGCAGCCTGCCAGCAAGCAGGGCTGTGGGAGGGCACAGCTTTATCCTCCTCAGCTGTTGCCCATTTCAGCTGCAGCAGATTTCAAACTTTCAGTGTGCAGCTGGTGGGGAATTACTATTCCTTGGGAATTGAAATCAGCTGTAGGAAGTCTCAGGCTCCTAATAGGCCAGGGAATCAGCTTTTGGGTGCCTCTCTACACTTCTCCTGGTGCCATGAGGAGGTAAACTGGTCTGGGGACTGGGAGGTTAGATGGCAGAGCAGGTTCTGCTCCATCAGTGGGGTGGGGAGGTTGAGTAGAATGGTCTTTATCTGAACTTGTCCAGCCCCTTCAGTGCCCACGTTCCCTCTGGTGGGTTCCTGTGGTAACTCCAGATGACTGTAGCTTTGGTAACCCAGGTGATGTGCTGTGTGTGTCCCTGTTCCCATCCACAGCTTCAGGGTGCAGGACCTGGGAAAGGTTCACCCATCACAGCAGAGCCATGAGAGGAGCTCTTGTTGGTTCCATTCACACACGGGGTTCATTTTCCTTTTGGTGCATTTATTCATCCTTCTTTCCTCCTCCTCCTCTTTCATCACTTCTTCCCCCACAAATACCCAAAGCCTAAAATAATGTGCCTGCCTTTTATCTGCCAATAGTCTGACACCAAGCAGTTCCTCTTCATACCCATGGATTTATGCTTGGCCTGTTTGCTCAGGTGCTAGACAGTATTTCTGGCTGCACAGATGGCGAGTCTAACACGGGCCTCTGGGTTTGACTTTTATGTTTGTTTACATCTTCCTGGTACAATAGTTACTGGAGAGACAGACAGGGAGACTGTGAAGTGTAACCTTGGGCCTAATCCTGAGATGTGCAAAGGGCCTGGAAGCCCCTGGAGCACAAGGATGGCCCCTTAGCACTGCCTGCCTTTGTGGATCTGGGGGTTATCAACCTGCACAGCAGGTTCCTTCATCTCTTGTCCAGTGGACAAGTGGAATTGGAGATACAAAATGCCAGGAGTGAGGAGAAAAGTGTGTGTTGGGCAGTGGCAGCCTGTGTGCCCCCTGTCTGCTGGGCTCTGTGTTCCCTTCTGTGTTAACACAGGGTGCTCTTCCATGTCTTTTTGTGGTTTCCTTCTCTTTATTGGGATGGGGGAAAGGTTCCTCTGTGTTAGAGAGTCACAGGTAAATGGGTTTGTGCAGGTTGAAGCACAACACTTGCAGGACAGCTCAGTGTTGGAAGCTTTGGAGCTGCCAGTGTGGAAGGGAGGACAGCAGGAGCAGGGAAAGTGTAAGCCTTGAAATGTTGTTCCTGGAGGAGAAAGTGTCACCCTGCAGTGCCCTGGTGCCAAGTGGAGCTGGTGTGTGTGTGTGTCTGTGTCTCTGCTGGGCTGATGTGCCAGCTGTGACCTGGGGAGGAGCAGTGGCAGCTCCTGCTCATTGCCAGCCTTGCAGTGATGAGAGCAGGGAAAAGCATTTGGGTCATGTTTGCAAAAGTTCTCCATATTTCAAGAGCTCAGGATTAGAAGGGGAAAAAAGGTTATGGGGTCAGAGTTAAACAGATGATGATCCCCATGTTCTAGTGGAAGGGGTCCCTGCTAGTGGCAGGAGTTTGGAACTGGATGGTCTTTATGGTCCCTTCAAACCCTTCTCTGGTTCTGTGATGATGCTTTTCTTTACACAGAAATTAATTGAAAGCATTTACCTAAATTGCAGAACCAAACACCAAGTTTCTAGACATATTTTTCTTTTTGGTGAACCAGGTTCTTTTCTGGCATAAAGTCATCTGGTTTAACTCACCTGACCTCCTTGGAGTCACTGCTTTTCTGCTGAAGGATTTGCCTTCTTAAGCAAATGGCATTATTCACTGAGGTTGGTTGTGGCAGGGAGATTCCTTCAGTACCCTCTGTGTTAGCCAAGCCTTTTCCTCGAGCAAAAAGCTGATTCATTTTAGAACTTTGTGGCAATAGTTTTAAAACTGGAATTTGGGATTGGTATAGCAGTGTTTTTGAGAAGCACATTTGAAACTGAAGTACTAAATGTTCTTTTTGAAGTCATCAACACGAGGCAAGCTGCAGGATAGTTCCCTGTCCCACAGGAATCAGCTGGATGACAGCAAAGAGGAAGTTAGTCGAGGAAAAACTGCTGAATGTTGGTGTGTTTTTGTGATTCTTGTTAGACCACTCAGCCCCACTGGCATGTGCTAGGGAATTGTAGGGAAATCTGTCAGTTGCTGTAGGGACAGGTTCCTCAAAACTTGGGTTTAGTGTCTCATTTTCCTAATGTCTATGTTTATGTATAGCTTCATAGCATAATGATCTCCTATCAGAATGTGTACATGTATTTATGTAATGTGCATATGTAGAAATACAAGTTATGCAATGTGAGTATGCTTTCAGTTTATGCAGATTTCCTGTATCCAAAATAAGCTCAGGATGGTGAGATCAGCCCTGCCATGAAATCTGCTGTTTTCCTGCACGTGTTCATTCATTCCCTGTGCTTCAGGTACAGGCTTTTGTGCCCAGTAAAGGTGATTTTTAAGTATCCACTTTACTCAGAGCAGTGTCCCCTCCTGGTGTGGGCAGTCACTGTGGCACTAAAGGCTCTCATACCAGGGAGAAGAGGAGCTTAAACTTGTACCTGTGGTGGATGAACATTGTGGTTGGTGTTGCCCAGAGAAGTGGTTTATTTCAAAACCATCTTCATCTTTAGAGTTCCGTGGCTGCCTCAGTTCCTGGTAAATCAGGCCTTGCTCTGGATTCCTGCATCTTGGATCAGGGTCAAGGTTCCCACTGTGATCAGAGAGCATGGTCACAACAAATCCAGGCTCATACACGTGGGAAACAAAGTACCAGCTTTCCTTTTGTTGAATTTCTGGAAAATAACCGTAACCTTTTTTGGCTTTATTTGTATTTTTTAGGTGACAATGGTTATGCGTCAGAGAAATATGCAGAGGTATATCAGATAAAAGATAACACATGAAAACCAGCTTTGTGATGTGTGTTAGCTGAGGTTAACACCACTGGGGTTAGTCATCATCTGATGGTGCATCAAATTCCCCAGAGAGGCAGAAGAACTGGTTTCAAAACCAGAGTAGAAAACTGTGCCTGTGATTTTTAACTTGTTTCACCCTGATCTAAGACCCTCCTGTGTCCTGCCTGTCCCCAGGTGCCACTCACAGAAGCCGTGGAGCCCGTGGACATGGAGGAGTACCTGGCCACCCACCCCCTGGCCGTGGAGTCGGGGCCACTGAGGGACCTGCTGGAGTTCCCCCCCGATGACATCGAGGTGGTTTACACGCCCCGGGAATGCCGGACACTCGTGTCGGCCGTGCCCGAGGAGAGGTAGGGAGGGATTGCTGCTGCAAGGAGAGAGGT
Organism: Xenops minutus; assembly: GCA_035221455.1. Lineage (NCBI taxonomy): Eukaryota > Metazoa > Chordata > Aves > Passeriformes > Furnariidae > Xenops > Xenops minutus. The sequence continues at coordinate 1,901,983 of JAWWEE010000004.1, forward strand.
AGGGGGGATTGCTGCTGCAAGGAGAGAGGTGGGGAGGCATTGCTGCTGCAAGGAGAGAGGGAGGGAGGCATTGCTGCTGCAAGGAGAGAGGGAGGGAGGCATTGCTGCTGCAAGGAGAGGTAGGGACTGATTGCTCCTCCAAGGAGAGGTAGGGACTGATTGCTTCTCCCCAGAGTTAATTGCCCTGCCTTTGAGTGTCTGCAGGGCTGGGGCCTGGAATTCTGGGCTGCAAGATTAAACACATACCTAGGTAAAAGCATGGATGTTGAAGAAGTCGTTACAATATATAATGATAATTTTGGGTTTGTTCTTTCAACAGCGAGATGGACCCTCACGTGAGGGACTGTGTGAGAAGCTACACCGAAGACTGGGCGATTGTGAACAGAAAGTGAGTTCCCCCTGTGTGCTTTCAGCTTTGTTCCATGCTGACATCTTTGCAGGGTGGCTGGCTGCCTTGAGGAGGCTCAGAAATGACTGGCCTGGCTACTGATTCCATGTGCCCTGCCTTTTGGTTGCCCTGTTCAGCTGAACTGGTGCTTTGTGTTTCACCGAAACGATGATCGTGTTTGGAAAATTGAATCTTGGATGTCAAAGTCCCCTGGGACATTTGGGGAAATCTAGGCTGTTTTAGTCTACAGTTGCTCCTTTACAGTGGTAGAGAAATTAGGGAATGTGAACAAGTGAAATTACTTTCAGCTTTTGTGTCTTTCTTTGTTATATCTATTTTTAGCTCTTTTTGGAGAGAAGTTGCATTAATTTAGTGATGATGTGCAGTCACAACCACCTAATAGATAAGGTGCCCTCTGCAGCTTTCAGTGGATCCCAAAGAGGCTTTGGAAATGCACTTAATTTCAACAAATACCCATTAATTTCTGAGCCACCACAACACTCACCTCATGAGCTCACAGTTTAGAGAATGTACACGCATTGATTATTTCATGCCAATTAGCAGGAAGGTCTCTGAGTGGCTTTCGTTGGCACATGGAGTCTCTGGGATGATTGGAAGTCTGATGGCTTCAAGAGCTGCTGTCAAGCAGTAAGTGATCCATGTGATGTGCTATCACCTACAAATGACTCCACTGCAGCTCCAGCTCTGCCCTTGTGGCAGTTGCTACAATTCACTGGTTTAATGTGGTCCTGAGAACCACTTGAGGGGATGCTGAAGATACGCTTTGCACTGCTAACACCACCTAATAAAAATGTGTTTTGTAATCTCATACCAAAAAAAAACCCACACAGAAAACAACCAAGAGGGAAGGAGATGTTTTATTTACTCCCAGCTTTTGCAGCAGTGGCTGGAATACACCACAGACCTGGCCAGTGTGACCCACCCACCCACCCACGTTTGGTTTCTCAGCAGGTTTTGCTGGGATCTGGGATTCCTGCACTGAGGGGACTGAGTTGGAGGCTTTCTGTCCTCTGAGCTTGGCTGCAGGTTGTGCTCTGTGTCAGGGAGGGCATGAAGCTGAAGAGATCAGGGTTGCCTGAGCTGGGTTGAAGGTGTGATGAGTGATTGTTGAGCTCCAGTCCAAGGTGCCCCTTCAGAGGAGGGAAGGCATTTCCATGAACATTCACAGCAGTTTTTGCTTGGATAAAATTGTGGCAGTGGACTGGGTAGAAATAGAAGAGTTACTGCTGGAGCAGGGGAAAAACTCAAAAGCCTGGCTGGGAAGGACTGTATTGTTTTCCAAGTAAGGATGCCAACAGATTCCTCTGAATCCATCCCACTGGATGGTTCCAAGTGTCTTGGCTAGCTCTGGGGGCACCAAATCCAGCTCTTTGGGCTTTAGAGGGACATGATTTATGACATTGCATCCTTCCCTTCACCACCCCAGGGGAAATAATCTTTATGTCAATCTCTGCCCACAGTTCTTTGTAACTGACATGTTTTTGGGGCAGGCAAATCCACCCATTCAGGAATTCCTGTAGTGATGTTGGGAAAGGTGAATAAGTTCACTGACCTGAAAAAAAACAATAGGCTCTTGCTATTTCATCCCATGGCATAATTTCTGTGTGGTAGACTGAGGAAGTCAGGTGTGGTGCAGAATGGATTTACACTTCTTGGTGGAGCTGTGATGGAAATGCAGACATCCAGATGAGGTTTATACATATCCTATTGTCCAGCTCTCAGGAGTTACAGGAAAATTCATTCCTTCTTTTGCTCCTCCCTTTTGTTATTCAGTCGTAGCACATCTATGGTTTTCACACCTCTGTGCATCCTTCTGTGGCAAATTTAGCAACAAGGCATGGTAGGAACAATTCATTCTAGGTATGACCCCAGCACTACTTTGAGAACTGACTTTGAGTGTTGTAAGGAGGCTGTGGCTCCATCCACATATGTATAAATACAGACACAGTGCCATTTGGGACCCAAAAATCAGTCAAAGACATCTGATATGTCAGCAACAGCAGACAGACTGTTTACTAAGTGCTCTTGCACCCTGGAAAGCTCCAAAGGACTGATTTCCTTACAAAGATGCTCTGGGAAGACAATTGTAGTTGAGATTAGAAAGTTTCCTGTTCTCCAGAGGGCTCAGGGCTTACCTGAGCTGGTGGTGTGGTTTTCAAGGGACCAATATTGTCACTTCTCACTCCAGCAGCACCACTGCCCTTCAGGCCTCATGTTCTTGGCCTGTCTTACTCCTGGCATCACAGTTGCACATTTTATGATGACTTTAATTGGCCATTGATAGTCCCTCTTTTGCCATCACCCGGGGTTGCTCCATAGATGAACAGAGTGACATTGTAGTAGGTTGTTGGATTATGACCCAGCTCCAGTGGAGGCTGACTGGAAATAGTGTTTGCAGAGGGCAGCTTATGCCTGGAGAGCACCCACACTGATAATGCTGGGTCTGTTCTGTGAGTCTCCTTCTGGGGCTGGGGTCACAAGGGCTGCTGAGAATGCCTTTGCAATCCTTTGTTTGCAGATACCACAAGCTGGGAACTGGATTCAATCCCAACACCTTAGACAAACAGAAGGAGAGGCAGAAGGGGCTCCCCAAGCAGATCTTTGAGTCCGACGAAGCTCCGGATGGCAACAGCTACCAGGACGAACAAGTAATGTGCCTTTAAAACCTCTCCACATAAAACCTAATTTATAGTCCTGTTTTAAAAGTGCAGCTCCTTTTGCCATTATAAGTTGCTTTAATTTGTTGGCTCTCAGGATGACCTTAAGCGGCGCTCAATGTCGATCGACGACACTCCGCGGGGCAGCTGGGCCTGCAGCATCTTCGATCTGAAGAACTCCCTGCCCGATGCCCTGCTCCCAAACCTGCTGGACAGAACCCCAAACGAGGAGATTGACCACCACAACGAGGACCAGAGGAAGTCCAGTAGGCACAAGGAGCTTTTTGCACTACATCCAGCACCGGATGAGGTATTTTTATATGGTGTGGGTGAGACTGAAAGAAATGGAGGATGTGGGGGATGGAAGTGAAAGCTGTCAGTCTGCCACGGATTGAAAGGATTTAAGATCACCTGTGTTGAATAGCCATGAGAGCTGTAGCTGTTGTGTGGCTCTCATGTTTTTCAGCATGTTGTCTTGCTATGGGTATTACTTTGTGAAGGTTGGTTTTCCTTCATGGTTATGCAATCCCCAGTAACGCAGGAACATTAAAGGGATTTAATTTAGCATATTTATAGCTGCTGATGAATGCAACACGCTGGGAAGCCTCGAATTAGATTGCTGCTCGTGTCTCAGAAGAAACAAGTGATAGATCTTCTTGCTTTGTAATGCTGTCAGTGGTTTGTACAAGTGTCATGTGTCTCATTCCAGGAGGAGCCCATAGAACGCCTCAGTGTCCCTGAAGTACCCAAAGAGCACTTTGGCCAGAGGCTCCTGGTGAAGTGTTTGTCCCTCAAGTGAGTATCACTCCAAGAGAGAGCTGCATTGCACAAATGGAGAATTTAAATCTCCTCTTGTATCCATGTGCCTCTGGAAAACTCCATTGCCTTGTTTGTTACCCTTGAAGGGGTGTTTGGTCATGGGCTTAAAAGTTAGTTTTCTAAAGGTCGAGTTGTGCAGTACTGGGCATCAGAGAGTTGGATCTTCAAGGCTTTCTGCATGTTGGTGTGACAGAAAATATTCACCTCCCTTGTTGTTGTCAGCTCTGCCTGTTCTCTGTCACTGGGCTTCACCACACTCATTCAGGGCTCTGGAGTGGGCCAGTCACTGCTGTTCAGCTCCCTAACAAGGAAATTTAAGAGGGGAAACAAAAAAGACCAAGATCAGAAATGCTTAAGCCTTAAAACATAAAGCAACCAAAGATTTGCTGAAGTTTAGGCTCAACAACCTTGACTGTGTCCCTTTAAGAGTGAAGACTTTATATACTTAGTAAGCATTAACTGGAGGAATAGAAACCTGTTAAACAAGTTTAATGAAGTGGAGCTCCTGAATATAGGGTTACCTGCAGCTGGTTCATTGCCTATAACTCTTCTCTAATAACACAAGGTAAAATTTTACTGTTATTCCCTTGGAGAAATAAAGTACAAAACTGATTTTCCACACTGCTGTATTCATCTTCTGTGTCCTCAGTTAGGTCAACCCTTCTTATTAGAGAGCTCCAGTTAGCCTCCATTGCTGCCCATAACTGAGATATATGTGTGGGACATATCTCCTGCTGGGAGAGTGCTCCAGCACCTAATATAGCCGTAGAGATGAACTGATTCCACAGCCTTTTATGAACTGGAACAACATAATATGCAGTAGCAGTGGAGCTTCCTCGCCAAAGGATGGTGTCTCTGGCATAAATAAGCTGGAAATTAATGTGTTCTGCTATTTAAGCATCTCTTACTGACTGTAAATTTATAGCAAATCTATCCAGTTACCTGTTTGTGTACCATGGTAATCTCTGGAACCGTACTCACAGGTGGAATCCAAACATCCAGCATTGTGCCCTCTCAGTGGCACAAAAACAAATGTATTTTCCCCAGGGAGAAGGCCAGGGTGACCTAAACAGGGTCGTTTTCAGGTTAATCTCCCTTTGGTTGTGAAACTGGAGGCAACACCTCCTTGATGGTGAGGTCCTGGGTGGTGTTCTGCCTGCTGGAAAAACAAACTCCAGGCTCAAAAGCTGAAAGCTCCACACAAGGCCCATTGTGTGTGGGATCCCAGTGTGGACTGGTGTTCATTTTGTGGGGACAGGAGATCCCCAGGTGATCCAACAAGAAGTTCAGCTCCATTTGGTAGATCAGAAATAAATAAATACTGCATAATGGTACTCCAAAAAGCTGACACCTTTCTGAGAGAGGTTTTGAGATGCTGGTGTTTTCTGACAACAGTTAAATGTTGAAAATTACCAAAATACCTCTCCCTGACTCTTTGAAAGCAGGAGCTCTCTGGTCAGTAATGCTGAGAGGCCATTTAGCCAGGTCAGCACAGTAAGTGGGGCAGCTTCTCCAGGGAATCAGGGCAGTAAGAGGTCCAGTTATCCCAACTAATAATTCCTCTCCCTTTGAGGAAGCTGTTTGAGTGGCTTTGCTTGGCTTTCAGTGAGATAAAATGGCTTTTAGAAGGTCCAGGGAACAGCTGGTGGAAGGGTCAGAGGTGATTCAGAGGGAGCAGGACAGGAGGGGAGTGGGGAAAATTGGGGATCAAGATCCCTTTGCAGCAGGGTCTGCGGATGGATTGCTCAGCTGGGCCTGCCATCTCAGCCCCCATCACCCAGGAAGGATTTGGGGGTATGATTGTCTGTCTCTTTTCTTCCCAGATTTGAAATAGAGATCGAGCCCATTTTTGCAAGCTTGGCTTTGTATGACGTTAAAGAAAAGAAGAAGGTGGGTTCTTTGATTGCTGCAGTGATGGCATTGCCATGAATGAATACAAACCTGTACAGAGCACAAAGGGGGAGGAATTAATGCTGGAAACAAACCCTGGAAACAAGCACACTGGTGCTTGGAAAAAGGGAGAAGGCATTTCATGAACCATCCTGTGTGTTCTTCTTCTGCTTAATAAAGCAGTCAAAGTATAACCACTTTAATGTTCTCTAATATGTGAGTGCCTGAAATCAGAATATATGTATATATAGTGCAATTTTGGCTTTCAAAAGTCTCTTCCCCACTTAGGTAACTGAAACCTTTTATTTAGATTGAGTTTTTATGACTTTCTTAATCTCTTTTTCATGACTCACCATGGTGTGGGTCCAAGGAACACTTCAATAATGCACAAGAAAGTCATACATGCTGGAATTGCTAAAATCAAAACAACTGTGGAGTCTTTTCAAGATCTAAGTTACAGGAAATGCAAAATACATTTATTCAGCTATTTATGTTCTGTATTTAATATTTAAAGAGTCTCTTAGTTTTCCTTATTCAAGATATTAGCAGTAGTGGAGAGAAAAATGTTAAAAATATGCATTTTGACATTTATCTCTCTAAGACTTGAATTTAATGCATTGAGATTTAAGTTATGTAGATGAGAAGATGTGGAATATTATGTGAACTTTGTTTAATATTTAAATCACATTTCATAAGCCAATTTTATCATCTCATTACTCCCATTCTTTTTGCTCCAAGTAGTAAGTTCTTTAGTGACCTCTGGTGTTGGTAACCAGCTCACACCCTTTTTGGCTCTGAGGGTTTGGTGTTTCAGGGGAGAAAACTCCCTCTCTGTCTTTCAGAACACGTTGGTTTTTCTCTCTCTGTTTTCATTTTGATATTCTGGTATTCTCAATTCAGATGGCAGTGATAATTCCTAGTCCTGTGAGAGAACTACATTCCTTATTTTATATTTATACAGTTTGCATTATTTCCTCCATTTCCTTTCTCACTGTCCTGCCTTGTTTTCCTAACAAAAAAACCCTTTGATTTTCCTTTTTATACCAAAGGAGGAATTTTCAAGCTGTTGTGTTCGTGAGGAATTTACCAAAAAATATATAACTAATGGTTGAAGCTCCCCAATTTGTTGTTTAGATTTCAGAGAATTTCTACTTTGATCTAAATTCTGAACAAATGAAGGGAATGCTTCGGCCTCACGTCCCCCCTGCTGCCATATCCACTCTGGCCAGATCTGCCATCTTTTCTATCACTTACCCCTCTCAGGATGTCTTTCTGGTAATAAAGGTAAGAAAAATGCCAAAGAAATTGGAGTTATTGTTGCCTCTTGGTTTTTATTTAAAATCAAATAGGCACAAGTGTGGCTGACTAATGGCTTTGCCTGCATTTGGAGGGCAGGGGTCTGTTCTCAGAAGGGGCACCACAGAGTTCTGCTCCTTGTCAGATGTTCTCACTGAAGCTCCTCTGGAGCAGCAGCAGCAGCTCAGTGGGGATAGAACACTGTGCATTGGAACTAAAACAGAGCACAGAGGTTTGCTGGATGATAAAAATCAGCTCTCTGGGGCTTGACCTTGGTTCCCTATGAAACAATAGTGCTGACTCCTTAAGATGATAGATAAGGCAGAGATTTAAAAAAATATATTGATCTGAATCTCATTTAAAACAAATGATACATGCCCTTAAGCCAGATTTTTTCAGAGATATTTAAGAATTGAAATTGCTAAGGGAGTGAGATCCATAACTGAAATAAAATGCAACATTGGTCACTCCTGGAATAAAGTACACAAAGATAAAAGTTATTCTCTCCTCTTTCACCTGATTCAGTGAGCACACAAGTGTTACTCGTGCAGGTTGGCATTTGAATCAGGTGTTTTGGGCTGGTCCCTGCAGAAAAATCCTCTTGTTCTCTCCAGGGGGGTTCAGTACATGTTTCAGTTCCCAGGCAGTGTGCAGGTTCCTCAGGAACTGTTCCTGCCCAAGGAAGAATCTTTTGAAAATGAGTTAAGGCTTCGTGGCATGACAAAAACAGTCCCAGGTGAGAGCAAGGCTGTCAGTGGTGTTGGAGCAGATTCTCATCTCCAATTTTTGGCCTGGTTTTCTGAGTTCCTTCTGAAAATCATGTTCATCCTGAGCACAGATATTCCCAGAGTCACAGAGACACTGAATGGATTGGCTTGGAAGGGTTGGGAGCTCATCTTGTTCCACCCCCTGCCATGGGCAGGGACACCTTCCACTGTCCCAGGTTGCTCCAAACCCATCCAACCTGGCCTTGGACACTTCCAGGGATCCAGGGGCAGCCACAGCTTCTCTGCCCACCCTGTGCCAGGGCCAAATGGCACTATAATATTTGGGCATTATTTGGGCATCATGTTCTCCATGCAAGCCCAGGAAGCAGCTTCTAAATTGTCATTCCTTTCTTTTGTCCTGCCATTACTCTTTATTACCTGACTGAAATGACACTCCATCTCCCTTCCCTTTACATAAAACCCCTGAGAATCAGCCTCTCCCCTTTTCTCCCTTCTTACTTGGTGCTCAAAGCTCTTTTCCTTCCCAGCCACAAACTCCTCCCAGTAATAACGTGCTGAATTCCCAGCACGGTTTGGTTGGAAAAGCACCACAGCAAAATCCAGGACGCCGTTTCTGCAGCAGCCTAAACTTATGCAGGCACCTAAAGAAGCCAAGTTGTGAGCCCTGAGCACTCAGATCCCCTCCTGGCTGGCAGGGCTGTGGTTGGGAGCCCGTTCCATACATTAAGTTTGCAATCAGCCCCGTGTAGAACAGCCCCGGGCTGTGGTCAGTGGTCGTGCACGCGCTTTGTCATTTTGCTCACTGACCACACGCTGCCATTGATCAATCCCAAATTGGATTATTGTTGGGTTTAAAAGCGCCTCAACAGCAGAAAGTGGCGGGGGAGGCTGGCAAAGCAGAGATGGATCGGGGAATAAACAGGGCAAGTGACAAGATTTCAGACTGAATTGATCACTGTCAGCGAGTTAGTGGTCAGCTGTCTGACCTTCGGGGCCCAAAGCAAACATCAGAATAATGTTTAGACAAACACATTTGATTTTTGAGGTAATGGGTATGTCAACTAAATGACAAACCTTAGAAAGGTCAAAGGGAAAGCCATTTTTCAGACTTTTTTCAGGCATTAATCGTTGATTTGGGGAACGGTGTCTTTTGGGGCTGGAACACAGGGAGAACTTGGCTCAGTGTGTGTGTGTGTTTGTGTGTCCTCTCAGCACTGGAAATTGTGTCCCCCGGAGTCCAGCCCTGCCAAACCCAGCCTGGCACAGACACCTGCCACTCCCAGCTGCATTTTGGAGCCTGGAGAGCCAACCCCAGAGCGGTGGGGTGGGATTTGGGGCTGTGACGGGGTCCCAGTAGAGCTTTAACCCTCCAACCATTCACTGTAATAGCTGTGGGAAGGTTTGGGAAGGTTTGGGAGGGTTTGGAAGGTTTGGGAAGGTTTGGGAAGGTTTGGGAAGGGAAGGTTTGGGAAGGTTTGGGAAGGTTTGGGAAGTTCTGGGAAGGTCTGGTAAGGTTTGGGAAG
>JAWWEE010000004.1:1920234-1957754 GCA_035221455.1 Xenops minutus
TCCCCCCTGAGCCTCCTTTTCTCCAGGCTGAGCCCCCCCAGCTCCCTCAGCCCCTCCTGCTGCTCCAGCCCCTTCTCTGGACACCCTCCAGCCCCTCAGTGTCTCTCTTGTCCTGAAGAGCCCAGAACTGAACAGGAGAGCTGTGACACTCTGGGCATTGTTTCACAATTTTCAAGCCTAGGATGATGTACAAAGTGTTTGTTGCATGAAGCAGGTGCCTGGAGGGCAATTCTGTATCCTGTGGTTTAATCATTTAATTGCTTTTTCAATTGTTTGCTTTCTGCTATAAGCTGGCAAACATAAAAGCTCTAGAAAATCAAAGCATCAAGAACCCTTTAACTAAATTATCTCTAAGGAGAAATGGCCTCAGCCTTGCATCTCTTGCTCTTCTGAGAGTGATTATATTATGTATACTTGACAAACATCTAAAATCTACCTTTGAATGGAGTCTCACTGTCATTCTTAACTTTTGGGTTAAGAGTCAGTTTGTCTTCTGTGGTTTTTTGCAAGGAGGGATTAAACAATCCCACCTAGGGCTGCCACACCAGACCAGGCATCAGAGCAGGGTCTGCCCTTCGTTTCATAGCTCAGAGTCCCGTCCTCGGGGTTTATTCCAACCTGAGCTGCCTGTTCTGTTTGTGATGTTGGTCATTTACGCAGGAAGGCAGGGTTGGATGGGATATTGGGAAGAAATTCTCCCTGTGAGGCTATAGCACAGGTTGGGCAGAGATGCTGTGCCTGCCCCTGGATCCCTGGAAGTGTCCGAGGCCAGGTCGGAACAACCTGGGCTGGTGGAAGGTGTCCCTGCCCACGGCACGGGTGGCACTGGATGGATTTTAAGGTCCCTCCCAACCCAACCATTGCAGGATTCCATAACCCTACGAAACAGCCATTGCCCCAGTGATACCTAGGAAGTTGGCTGGGCAGTGGGAGTCCCGGCTGCCCCCCGTGCCCTGCTCTGGGGTGGAGAAGCGCAGCCGCGTGTGCTCGGGCAGGGCGCTGGGGATGCTCCCGGCCAGGCGGGCCAGCTGCAGGGTGTAGTTGGTGTCGGGGCCGCCCAGGCTCAGCAGGTACTCGATGTGGCGCCGGGTCCCTCTCCAGTCCTGCAGCTCCAGGCGCAGAGTGTAGGCGCCTTGCCTGGTGATGGAGTAGGTCTTGTTCAGACCCAGCCAGAACTCCTCTGCAGGGTTGGAGGGGATAGATGCTGTTATTAGGGAACTGGGATTTCATATCTCTAACCCTCGCCTTTAAAATGTAAATGTTTGAAAATAGGCATTCAAATCTGCACCAGGGCAGAACTGGGAGGTGTCAGAGGTGAGGACGAGGGACAGAAGTTTGGGTCATATTTATGGGATGAACTTTCCCCAAAACCCCACAGTGCTCACACTGTTGTGGAATTTGCTTTCACAGATAACCTGTGGGTAGTATGTGTGAAAATAGTATTTAAAGGGTTTTATTAATTGCTTTAATTAAATCAATAATTTGAGTCTTGGGGACTGTTGATCTTTGCAGAGGTCTGCTGCTACATTCTTTTTGTTTACCTCTGCTTAATTGCACACAGATGATCAATAAAAGCAAGAGATATAAATGAACTGGAGCTTCTCCCTCTAACTTTCCCACCTCATGTGAAACTCCGAGACATTTAAAATGTGTAATTGGAACTGTGTGACAAATGAAGCCAATGACATACATAAAACCTAATGGCACCTGTTGCAGTTGGGAAGGAGAGAGCTGCAGAACTAAACTGGGGCTCCCTTGTGTGAAAAGGGAATTTTTCTTTTACTGGAATTCTCGAAAATTAGTGTAATTAGTTCCATGTATTCATGAAGTGGCTCATTATCAGTGCAGGTAATTGCCACATGTAGAAAATGTGGCTGAATGTGAGTGCCATGTGTGCAGCTGGCATTTAGAGCCACAGAAGGACAGGAGGTTGAGCAAAACACTCTCCCAATTTACAGGTTAGTAGCAGTAACCTGGTGCACTTGATCACCTCAGAAAATGTCCTGAGCAATGCAAAACCTGACCCTGAAAAGATGTGGCTTCATCTTGGTGGAGCATTTGGCAATTGAAGACTAATCAAGAAGCAATTAGTACTTGCAATATGATCAGAAAAACTTTACAGATGAAAATCTCCCTCAGTTGTGAGTTCCTGACCTAGAATTGAGGGAAAGGTTGAGGTGCAGCAGCTCTTCATTGTAAAAGATGTGGAAATAAATCAGTATTGCTGCCCACCTTGGTGAGGTTTGGATCCGGGCTGTGCCTAGAAAGTCACAATATTTTGTACACAAAAGGAGACTGATCTCATTGTGTGAGGAAAATATTCTGCATGGGGTGGCTGTTGGGCAACTCTTGGTGCCACAGATTCTTTGGAGTTGATGATTAACAGGGCAGCGTGGGTGTTTCCTCACCCTATGCAGCCATGGAGGGGATTGGCCACTGCTCAGAGGAACCAGAGGTGTTTGCTCAGGGAGCACACACAGCCTGGGGCTCCCCTGAGCCTGGCAAAACCCTTGTGATGGTTTTAAGGGAAACAGCATTGCAGGGGTTCAGAGAAAGTAGTGGCAGCAACTTTGTGTGTGTGTGTATTTTAAAGGCTTTGGGATGTGCTTATATAAGTAGTGAAGGCTTGATAAAATAGCATTTAAAGCATTTTGGCCTTGATTCAGTTTCTAAACACACACTGGAAGGGGTGTCTTTGAGAATTTTGGGGAGTTACATGCTAAACCAGTTAGCTGTTCAGATCTGATGGCAGGGTTTGATTGCTCTCCTGTGAACCCCTTTCCATAAGAAGATTCAGCTTCTCAAATCAATCAACACAAAGAGACACAAAAAAAGGCATATTTACCATTGAGGTCACCAAAGCCATTTGTGTAGGCTTCCCAGGTTTGGTTGAAATCCAGTGATCCATCCACTCTGTTCTGGATGACAGTCCAGGAGGTGCCTGTGGAAAGGGGAAACGAGTCACAGCCTGGCCTTACTCCCTTGTCCATGAGTGTGCTCTTGGGTGCTCCAGCTTTGAGGTGGAATGAGTTGAGTTAAACTCTTCCTGAAGGGAATTCCAGGGAGCCCAGCTGAGCAGGGTGTGGGGCTGTTGGAGCGTCCTCACCACGCTGGTGGTGCCCCAGCTCACCAGACTGACCTTGTTAGGCTGCCTTAGCTGGGAGCCCTTCGTTTGTGAAGGCTGGGAGACAGAGAAACTGATAACACAGAGATAGGGGAAGCTCCAGGCATTGGAGAAGGTTGTCACATTGTGCTGATAGTGCCTGGCTGCTGGACAGCTCCTGAGGAGGGAGGGATTGTCCACCCTGGAGCTGCAGTGGGGCCTTTCTCCTGACCAGGTCATGACACCCTCGCTGCACCACGTTCAACCAGTGCATGCAAAGGGCATTTTTGGACCTTTTTGCCCAGGGGAGCCCCATGGGTTGAGTTTACACATCCAAACGTGTTCAGGCTCTCAGGGGCAGCAGGGAAGGCACTGAGCAGCTCTGCAGGGTGCACAGGGAGAAACAGGGAATGAGGGAACTGGCCAAGCTGGGTGGTGGCAGAAGGAACACATAATATGCAACAAAGTCTTACTAAGATATTTACTGTTTGCTTTTCTTTGGGAAATCTTTCGTGGTTGCAATATAATGGCATTTATAATTGGTGTTTTTGCTATCTGTGGCTAAAGGAGCTTGGTGTTTTGGTAAACTTAATTTATGCACAAGATTGAAAGTCCTTTCCTCAATATAAACAGAGGAAAGAGTGTTAAGGAGATTTCAGGATATGGAAAGCCTTGAGCTCAGAGCACAGACAGGCCAGTAAGAGAAGTCAAGAGGATACAGAAATCATGATAAGTATTTTTTGTACTTTAGGATGAGACACTTTGGCTTGCAAGAAACTACTTATGTGAAAACAAGACTATTGCTAGCACAGCTCTTACCAAATTTCATTTCACAGTAGACATCAAAAGCTTCTGAGCCATTGGGCTTAATGGTGTAAACCCCACTGATCCTCTCCCCACTGCGATGGAGGGCAGTGCAGTCAGGAACAGCACCTGGAGAGCAAACAGCCATTTAGAAACCCTGGCTGGGATGTGGTAAGCTGAGAGGGAAAAAGCAGAATGCTAATTTTATTTAATACAATAAATGTCCTGGAATGGGCAGACTGCTTTGGGCATAGGAGTACAACTGCAAGACTGCCTGGTTTTTTAAGTTTGTTTAAGTTAGGCAAGGTTTCATTTTAGAGAATTTTGGAAATTTTATAGGGCTTAAGAATTTGGGAAATTTTATAGGGCTTAAGACTAGGCTCTGGCAAATGGATTTTCCACCCTGTGTAAAGTTCCCAGTAAATACCATTTCCCCTGCTGGGCTTCACCAATGCCTTTCAACTTTAAAGAAATCTCTTCTAAATCTTATAATTAACTAGTGTGAAGCAAATGAGTTCTCTGTGCATACTCTGCAGGACAGACAAGGGCCAAAAGGTGGTCACAGCACATGTTTACAGGAGGTGGATGGATCCTGAGGACGGGATGTTGTCCTGAGTGTCACCCCAGAGACAAGTAACCCCCAGTGATGGTATTTTTGTTCCAGGCAGGAAATGTGGCTCCTTCCCACAGCCCTGTGTGTAACATGAGAGTCTTTTTGACTTAAAAGACAACTCAAAACTTCCACAGAGGATCCTGTGAAGGCAGTGTCGTGTAGTGAGGTGTGAGAGATGAGGTCTCACCATCAGCTCTGTGTCTTGCAGTTGTGCCATTGAGCACAGGGAAGGGGGTGCTCTTCTCTGGGTCAGGTTGCTCCTCTGGGAAGGAGCTCTCCATGAGTTCCTGGAGCTCTATGTGGTTTAGCTGGAAGAACCATAATTACACTGTTAATTTCCTAAGGCTCTGAAATGATGAGATTTGTGGATCAAGCTGAATAATGCCATGCTGAGAATAATTCTTCTTGTGAATCTAATCCTTTGGAACACCCAATTTCCCACATAAAAATAACTTTAGCACCGTGCTGGTGGGTTTCAGGTGCAGGGATGTCAGCTGAGCCACTGCTCAGACAAGGTGGGATTCATGAGGTGAGCAAATGAGCCCTTCTCATGAGGTGCACCTTGATGGGCAAACAGATTTAACTTGGACAGGTGATACAACAGCTAAAGAGCACAGAATCCCCAGTTCCTTAGGCTGGAATGCATTTTCCTTTCCTAACCTCCTCTTAGGAATAAATTAAATATGAGCATCTCTGTTATGCTGGCACATGAACTGCAGAACGTGGCTCCCTGTGGGAGGGGGTGTTGGACAAGAAGGAGGAGGCAGAAAATAGTGAGACTTCAAGACCAGTGGAAGAATAGTAAGAGAAAAAAGCAAACTTAGCAACCTGGGGATGGGGGGCAGCATCTCCAAGCTGTTGTTGGCCATGGCAGAGCAGCCCCTCACCCAAACAGGTACCTGTTGATGCTCAGAATTGTTCGTGCCCTCCTCTACAAGGGCAAACTGAACAGGGCCCTCGACTCCTTCAGTGCTGGGAGAGGTGGGAGGAGCAGCAGGGGGGGTTCCTGTACCTTGTCCTCCAGCTCCATGATCTGGTTGTGCTGCCTGTTGAGCTGCACGTGCTGGTCCTCCACGATCCTGAGGAGCTGCTTGATGTCATTGTCCTGCTGCTCCACGAAAGCCTGGGGGAGGGAGGAGGGTTGGGGAGCTGCAGGACACCTTCCCAGTGGTGCTGCCTCTGTCCCCCCTGTCATGGGGCCAGTTTGGAGAGGCACAAACCACTGGACATTGCCTGTCCTTTTCCAGGGAGTGGCAGAATATCCTGAGCTAGAAGGGACCCACAGGGATCACCCAAGTCCATCTCCAGAGGGTTGCCTGCTTTGCCTCTATAGGCAAAGATGTCTTTGCTTCTGAACTGGACACCCTTTTTTTGGACACAAACTACTGGCAGCTTTGCAGACCTTTTTTTTTTAATTGCTATTTTCTTTCTATTTTCACACCCAGAACAATTTATGTTCTAGGGAGTTGGCCCTTGATTCAAACCAGGTGTATGTCACTGACCAAAAAAGGAAGCAATTCCCAGTATTTAGGGTACCAGCTTGGGATTTGGGAATTTGGGATTCATCTGCCTTGACACAAACACCCAGTATTCTTTCATACAAGTTACTTGGCCTTTTTATGCTTCTATAAAATACAGATAATATTTCCTTTTCTGTAGAAGACCTTATACCCACCTAAATACTTGCAGGTATAATTCTAATATTACATTAATTTTATGAACACTTGTAAGATTCTTTGGTTCTGGAGCTTCTGTAGCTGCCTCTCTTTAAAGGTTTAAACTCCCTGTTTCCACACTGAGCAGGCAGTTCCCAGGGCGGTGATTTGGGATAATGACAACCCACAGGCTTGGGAATCACATCAGTTTCCCAATTGCAAGGCTATTTTATCACCCCGATAACAAAATATCTTAAAATTTTGTTTCGCAACAAAACAAAATACTGAAAATGAGCTTTGTAATTCCACAATTTCTCACTGATTTTGCTGGGGAATTTTACTGCAAAACATACAGAATATCAGATTAAGAGAGTGACTCTTTGAAGATTACCACAGAGATTTCTGACAACACAGAGCAGCAGCAGAGTGAGGAGAAGGGAAGGCATGAGCTGCTGTTGCATAATGGGCAGTGCTGGCACTGGAGTGCCCTTTGGCTCTGCCTGCCAGGGCCTTTCACAGGTCACTTACTTTGAGTGAAGAAATTTCTTTTGTCTCTTGCACCGAGGGCTGGGTGGTGGCCAGCTTGGTGACTTTGTCCTCCAGTCCCCACACTTTCTCTTGCAGCTGGATTTTGTTTTGGATGAGGTCTTCAATCTTCAGGTTCATCTCCTGCGAGAGGTTCTTTATCTCCTCGTTGTGGATTTGCAGTCTGGCTGTGGTTTGCCTGAGCTGCTCCTCCTCTTCCTTGATTTCACTGGTTTGCAGGGAGAGCTCGTAAAAGGACCTATCAAAAATGTAAAGCTTTTGAAAGATGTCGTTCATCTGGCCCTTGGTCTTGTGGACAAAGTCTTTGAGGCCGTGGCCGAGCTGGAGGAGCCCGTTGGCCAAGATTCGCACATCATCCAACATGGCAAATCTGGATTTCGTGTCGGCAGATCCCGAGGAATCCACGGAGAAATAATCCTTGTCAGCTGGGAGAGCGAGGGGGGCCAGGAGGAGCAAGACCAGAATGACTTTCATGTCTTCTCCTTGGCTGTTCAGCATGCAGAGGCTTTCCCCTCTGGTGGTTTGTGCTGTGTGGCTGTGCTGGGTGGCAGAGTGGCATCTCTATTTATGCTCCTCTTCGTTTCAGAAGAGGCAGCCAGTGGGTTGATCATTAAACTGAGTGCATGAATGTAACCCCTCTCAAATGTAGGTTGAAATCTGGGAAGATAAAACCGAGAGACGGGCACGTTGCTGATTAAACTGGCTCTGAACTTTTCCATCTGCCAGACCTTCTGTTGTAAAATGTTATTGATGACATGGTGTTTTTCACACAGCTCTTTCTAACAGATTAATTTTGGGCCATAATCTTGGTGAGGGCTCAAACTGCTTCTTGTTTGTATTGTTTGATTCCTTTGATTGCCCTGGGAGTACGAGAGGGTTTAGCACACTGAGGAGCACTGGCTGTGCAGGTTGTGCAGCTCCCTGATAAGCTGTGCAAGGGTAAAATATTCCCAGATGATTCACACGACTTGCTTCTCATCTTGTACCGTTCTCTGATGTAACTCATTGTGCTGCAGTGGATTTACTTGTCATCGAGCTCAGATTAAGTGAGAAAGAGGGAATTAGGTCCAGAGATTGCCTGGATGTGATTCCACTATGTTAAGGTTTGTGCAGTAATTTACACCATATAAAACTTCTTTTTTAAGAGCTGCTTTCCAGAGGTGGGTGAGATAAATAATACCTCGCTTACATTTCTCACCTTGCTCCTTTTTTTTAATGCTGTTTAAGATTCACATTACATAAAGCAAGGCTGCAAGTGCTCTGAAATGAATGCCCTGTTCTGCAGTGGGTCTCTGCATGGAAACATGGGTGTGTTCTGAGCAGTATTGCAGTGTGAGTGAAAGGTATTTCTCTTGCTGGAGTCACTCATAGCAATCCAAGAAAGCAGAAAAGTGCTGTCTGTACTTTGGAGAGTTTTCAGGTTTTTTCAAGATTCTTGTGTGTTTAGTAATTCTTCCTCTGGACTTTTTGGTGTCTTGTTCATATACAAAGGCACAGATGATATGAAGCATCTATAGAAAAATTATTTTTAAAATAGGGTTGTTAGAAGTTTCAACTTCTTGTGCTTTGAAGGGTTTATAATAGTGCAGGTACCTCATCATTAAATACTGTGAAACTATGTTAGATTTGAGATTAATGTTTGAGAATGGAGAATATTTTTTAATCAGTGTAATTTGGATCAGACTTACTGGAGGATCTGAAGTGTAGAAAAACAGCAGGAGCTTGGAGATCATCAGGCCCCGCTCTGAGCAGGATGGGGAGCCCTCCAAAGAGGATTTTCTGCTATAATAGCTATTTAGGTTGCCCAGAGAAGCTGTGGCTGCCCCTGGATCCCTGGGAGTGTCCAAGGCCAGGTTGGACAGGGCTTGGAGCAACCTGGAAGGGGAAGTATTAGGCAGCACTGAGAACCTGGGGATTTCAGGAGACAGGCAAGAGCTTAGCTGGAGCTTTAGATTTTAAGAACTGCCCTCAAGCACCTAAAATAGCAAGTTATTAGGACCTTCCATTGAGTATGTCAAACCCCTGGCTAACTGGAGCCTTCCTTACTTCAGGATGAGCAACACAACATAGTGAAAGCAGGAACTGTTACATGGCTTGCAGGACACTCCTGACATTATTATTAAATCAGCCTATTTTCTGATAGAAATGCTGATAACAACAATAACTTCTCTTGTATCAGCAGGTGCTTACAAAGGAACAATACATTTGATAACAAACCCTTCATTAATCTGCACCACAGCTCTTGCACCAAGGTCCCACTTTTCTACTGGAACCCCACATTAACCTAAATTTCAGCATTTCCAGTCTTGCAGCTCTGGTGTTTTGCAATCTCTCTTTTCACAATAAAGATCTCAGCTGCTAAAAAGATAAGCATTGAATTCTGACTTGACATCTGCCTGATATCCACTTGTTGTCTCATACATCCCACAGTTTTATGTTCTGTAATCCCTCCTTCCTTTGCCTGCAGCAGTGGGCCAAACCTGCATGACAGTCCCTTCTGGAGCTCTTGTGTTATATAAATTTGTCATCAAGCCTAAATTAAAAAAAAAAAAATAAAATATTTGGAGCAAGACTAAACAGATCTTTTGTGCAGGTTAAAATCTGATTTTTCCAAACTGAGCTGTGGCACCTCCTAAGGGATCAATAGATTTGCTCGCTCCCAAAGGAACAGCAGAGAAACATAAGTTGGATGAGTGACACCAAAGACATGGGCAGGTGAAGCACCTTTATTTGTGTACAAGCAGGAATATTCTCTGTCCTGCTGGCAGAATAGAATAGAACACTTGGGTGGATTTGAGTTGGAAGGGACCTAGATAATTTAGTCATTTAGAACACTACAACCAGTATTTAGTCCAACTGCCTGCTCACTTCAGAAGCTGAAGCCTCTTATTAAGGGGATTGTCCAAATGTTTCTTAAAACACTGACAGGCTTGGAGCATCACCCTCCTCCTGAGGAAGGCTATCCCAGTGCTTGACCACTCTCAGTAAACAAATGCTTCCTGACATCTATTCTAAACCTGCCCTGGCTCAGCTTGGCACCATTCCCACATGTCCTGTCCCAGGATCCCAGGGAGAAGAGCCCAGCACCTCCCTCTCCTCCTACTCTCCTCAGGAAACTTTGAGAGCAATGAGGTCCCCCCTCAGCCTTTTTTCTCCTTGTCTCTAGACCAACCCAGAGTCCTCAGTCCCTCCTTCCAGCCCTTATCCTCCTCTGGACGCATTCAGGTTAAATTTCATACCATCAACAGTTCCCCAAGGCTCCAATCTACTTATATCCCACTGCAAGGCCTCTTGTCCCTGCAGAGAGTCACCAGCACCTCCCAGTTTGGTATCATCAGTAAACTTGCTAATTTTGCATTCCAGTGCTGCATCCAGATCAACTCCAGTGAACTGAGCCCTGAGGAGCACCACTGGTGGCCAGTCACCAGCCACCACCTGCTGGGCCCTATTCATGTAGGATCACCAATAACTGTAGGAGCCTTTTAACTAAAAGATTTTTGATGCTCTTGCCTCCTAAGTGGCTCCTGCACACCCCTCAGGATGGTCCCAAAGGCAGCTGTGCTACAGCCACTGTGTTTGCACAAGATACCCGAGCTGGAGCACCATGGCAGGGTTTACAGCATGAGCAGAAGGGTGGCACTGGCACAACTGCATCCCTGCAGCTCCACGGGCTGTAATGTATTCTTTCTCAAGAGCAGATCTTATCCACATTCCCCTGAAAAGCATCAACATGTGACTCAAGGTTTGCAGCACAGCCTTACTGAGTAGAAAGTGATATAATCTGATTTTTGTGTTACACCCTTTTTGGCCAGTACAGCTGATTCTGCCCTGTTTTGGTGATAACTGCACCCACAGTCGTGGGGTGGATGCCTTAACCCCTTGAAGAAATCATGGAAGCATTCTCCCACTGATTTTCCTCACATTCAACAACTTTAAGGAAAAACTCGCATTATTCCTATTTCCTTCATTCCAACTTGCTTCACAAGGCACAAGACAGCCATACTCCCATCTCAGTCAAACCAGAAGTTCTCTGTCACAAATGCAGGGCTGAGGAGGCACCAAATATGCAGCTCTGCATGCCTGAACAAGGCAGGTGGGAATGTCAGCATGGAGAAGAAGCTTCCCTGGAAACTCAAAACATATTTTGAGCCAAGCTATGAATATTGTGTCACAAGAACAGGGAAGAGAAGAACAAAAGCTACAAAAAATGTGGCTTCCTGGGGTGTGTTAGCACGGACTAACTCCAAGTTAATGGGATAAATGGAAAATAGGCTGAGAAGGTGCTGGGCTCAAGTTATGAAGTGTCTGTGCTCACATGCTCAGAGTCACTGCAGAATGGATTTTGTAACCTTAATGGGGAAGTGATTTCCTCACTGGCCTTGTTTCTCACACCTCAAACTTCACCAGGCATGGCAGCAATTACCTTGCTCCTACAGCAGAGGACAGAAAGGGAAGTCCTAGGACAGAATCACATCCCAGCTCTGCATCAAAGTGACACATGATCATTACCTCCCACAGGTAGTAAATGCAGCAGCTGAAAGCTTTTTCAGGCCACACAGCTTTCCCTGGTCTTATCCTGATCCATGTAGGGAGCAGCTGCCCTACAAACACCAGAAAATCAGTGAAAGCATCTCACAACCAAAGGATTTCAAATATGGTCCCACGGAGAACTGAAAACAGAGATAAGGTTATGCCCAGTCTATCTGAATAATGTCCAAATCTGCCAGTCCCTCTCCCCCGTCCTGGTTTTGGTTTTTTGCCACTTTGATTTTCCTTACAAGGCCAAATATTTAGGTTTAGACTCCTCACACCTAATTTTAAGGGTCAAACTTCAGTTCACTGCTTGCACTCAGAGACCAATTAGACTCTTCCTGGCCAGTGCAATGAGATAAACACTTTGAGAGGATGATTTGTAGGTTTAGATCGGATATGGAGGTTTAGATGGGATTTCCACTTCACAATGCCAGTCTGTGGGGGAGAGGGATCAATATTGCATAATTCTTAATTTCTTAGTCCTGCATATCATAGCCATAATTACTTCCCTTCCTAATCTGCTCTGCTGAAGAGAGTATTTGGAAACTCTAAATATGTTGGAATTGTGAAGGAAAAGGAACAAAATCAGTGTCAAAAAGTAATGGTATAGAATTATGAAAGGACCAAAACCAATCTCCAATTATCTGGCACAGAAGGTGAAATATGGGTCTCATTTGTGGTGGAAGCTCAGTAGAGAGATTTCATAAGGCTTATGTTGCCATCACACCACTGGCAAGGATAGGGAAAGGCAGGAAAACCTGGAATCATGAAATCATTTAGGTTGGAAAAGACTTTAGCACTCAAAAGCAAATCTATAGAGAAACTTGTGCCAGTGTCCCCAGTAATTGCACGTTTTCCCCTGGAAAGGAAGACAGAGAGGCACATTCCTTATTTTTATACCACTGCACCCCTTCTTTTTCTTATAAAGGAAAGAAACTGAATTCCAAGAGCTGAAGGAGTACCAGGAGATGAAGAAGTGCAAGGAGCCAGCAAGGCTTTCCTGCACATGATAGCTGTGTGCACACTCAGACTCCCAGACACCATGTGTAAAAAGCCTTGTGTAGGTTTGTGTTTGGAGAAAACTGGATATTCCAAGCTGCAGACCCACCCAGGTGTGTCAGCAGGCACAGACAAGTCACAGCAGCAGAGGTGAAAACACATTGCACAACGGCCCAGTGAGCTCCCCGAGAGGCCTCTTCTTTCCCATATGGACAGAACATGTGCTGCCCTCGCTGGGGTCACAAGAAGAGCTTCCTCTGTATGTCCTTGCACTTAAAGGCTCCTACAGGGCACAGCTGAAAATCCTCACATTATCCTCCAGAATTTAAATATATGCATATGAATTACAGTTGTATCAGTCCCTGACTTCTCACTTGGAGAAAAAGACTGCAAACATCACTTGCATCTTGCATCTGCTGGCCATATGACCACCACAGCATTTCTCTCAGCCCTCCCTCTCCACTTTTGCGTTAATCATTCTGTGCAAAAAGCACAGCTTTTTGTGTTTAGCTTGTGTTTAGCTAAACATGTTATGAGGACATCATCCTCATCATCCTTCACTCACTGTGCACAACCATCTCTGAGAGGTTTGCCCAGTCTTGGACAAGACCACTACATTTTCCCTTTCACTCTGATCCTTCCTTGACTGCGGCTTGTTTCGGTCCTTTCCAGAGGTGCCCCAAAGCTCTGGTTTGCAGACATTTTCCCTCCTTGCTGAAGTGTCCAAGGCCAGGTTGGACAGGGCTTGGAGCACCCTGGTCCAGTGGAAGGTGTCCCTGAGATAATATTTAAGGTCTCTTCCAATGAAACCATTCCATGATTCTGCGATTCAGGCACAGGAAGCCAAATAGCCACATGACATTTTCCTGGGCTGATGAAGTCGACATGGCAGCACTGCAAATATATGTATTTTTTTAAAAGATGTATTAAGTAATCACACTAAATATTTACAGGATACTGAAAGAGCAGCCTTTTAAAAAAATACTTTTAATTTTAGCTTCTTCCTCTTCTGTTTGTGACTAATACGGAACCAGAATGACCTGAAAAGAAGGGATGGAGAAATGAGACTGTCTAAAAATAAAAGATTTAAACAAAGTAGTTGGTAAACATAAGTATTTTTAACTCATCTTTATTTCACTATATTGCAAGTAGATGATTTCCTTTACCAAACTAACCTCTTTTTATCAAGTTTAGGGATTATGCTCTATGGTGGCACACATATAAAAAGTGCTTCATGGCATTGCTTTGTCTCCAAACAGGATGATGTGAACATCAGCTGAGTTCAGATATAGTAAATTAATTAATCCCCTTAGCTTTAGCTGTCTGAAAATGCCTCATCTCAATGATTTATGCCTTCTTCCTCTGTAATCACTTAAGAAAATGGACAGCATAAATTACATCCGGAGATGATTATCTCACTCCACTGACAAGAAAACTTAGGCCCTGTCTTGGACTCGATGCTTGACTTTATAAAGCTGGGCAAGACGAGTCCAATTTAATGAGTCCTTCAGGGCTTGGGCTGATAAGGTTTTATTTTATAAAATGGCACTACTGGAGGCAGCACAAGTTTTGGATTTAAAGAAAACTGAAGTACTTGAGATCTGATCTTTGTTTTCCTTTGTGTTCCTTCCATTTGTTATGGGCAGTGACCAGTTTACTGCTTCCTCTTCTCTTCCACAAGTGAAATAACAGAGCTCTTTAAGGAATTGTGCTTTAGCAAAAGTCTGAAGAAACAATTGGAATAGAAAATCAAACAATCAAACCCACTTTTTGCAGAATTCCTCCCTTACAATTAACTGTTGCAATCTCCTCACCTTTAGGAACGAGTCTAAGTGATTCTCCTTGATTCTCCCCAAGGGAGACAGAAACTAAAATGAAATTCTTCAGCCAGTCTCGACTGAGAATTGGTGTTTTCCACCCTTAGAATTGTCTTACAAAACCCCAGACACCCACTCTTTTTGTGAAGATAATTTCCTCATTTTCATTTGAGGGAAAGGAGGGGGAGCAAAGCAGAGGAGTGTAATTCATCCTGTCACTTCAGAGCCATTATCAAGATTAAAAGGGAGGAACTAGATTTTGTAGCTGGACCAGTTCCTTGCTCAACCTGCACCCAGCACCAGCTGGGTTACCCAATTCCCTGGTTTCTCCTGGAGCCACATTTCATCCCAACTCATCCTTTCCTTTGGGGTCTTCTGCCTTCTCCTGCCGAGGGAAAAGGAGCAGAAATGGGAGGTTAATGCTAAGTAAACACCCAAATCATTCTTGCTTGCCAAACGAAATTTATCTAAAATAATGTACACATTGTCTCATTTATTTATATTTTGCCTTGCAGTTGCATGTGGAAACATAAGTTTGTCTAGGTGGCAGCAGGTATTGGATACACACCAACTTAATTCACATCCCCAGCTCCCTCTGGAAACTACAGGGATTTATCAATTTCCACTTCAGTGTTGTGAAACAACGGCCACAAATCAAACAATCAATGGCACATCAATCGCAGAGGACTCACTTTCACCTGGGCCTTTGCATATGTGCAATAAGAATCAATATCTGTTGAAAGCTTCTTACACCTTGATAAGGAACCAGAAAAATAATTATCTAATTAGAATTCCAACCTACAAAGGGCAGATAATGTAATTCAATCAGCTAATATCAGTGGTGTTAAGTAGTTAAGCACTGAGTGAGTGTTGCACTGCAGTAACTCCTCTTTTATCTTATGTTATAAACATATTTTTCATCTTTTTATATTATAAACATCTTTATCTAAGGGCAGAAGATGGTCATATGTCATTGTTCCTGCTCAGGGACAAACCCATTGTTCAGTTAAGCTCAAAGTTTTCTTTATCCTACTTATAATCAAAGTTTCTTATTTTCAGACAGAACTTTCAATTATGTTCTCCAAAACCAATTTTTAAAGAATCAATGAGGTTACAATTAATAATTCTATCCACAAATGTAATTGAAAGTAGCAAAATTCTTTTCCACATCTCTTTTGTTTGCTCATTTCAGGCCAAGACAGGAGATTTTACATTTACTCATCTAGCACAATCTTCATCCCTTTGACCCTTAGGTTTATTTTATGCTCTTCATTCAAACTTGACCTGTATATTGAGGGAGAAATTGGTAAAAGGACATTTGAACTGTTCCCAGTTGATTTTAACCCCAGCTTTTCTAATTATGGGTCAGGAAAGGGTAACAAAGAGTGAATGTTCACAGGAGTTTATTCAGAGTATGCACAATCTAAAACTATCAAAGTGAAACAGAGGGTGAAAAGCTTTTTGGGGAGAAAGCATCTTTAAAATGTAAACTGAGGCAGGTGAAGCAGCTACTGAGGGAAGCAAAGACCCAAAATATAACGGGGGAAATTAGAATGCCTGGTAGGAATAAAGAACAGGGAAGGATTGTGGCCTTGGGGTGAAGTTTCTTGTGCAGCCCATCTCCTTTGAGTGCTACTGATGGACTGAGAGCAATCCTTTCCTGAGCCAGGTCCATCCCAGATCTTTATTTGGATCCATGGATTACTGTTCCACAGGTTAGCTGGATGAAATGTTTTGTTCTTCTAGAGTGGTGTTTGCCTAAGGTGTTCCATGCTCCACCTGGAGGGCTTTCTTGGAGTTGAAATGGACTGCATCATGAAGACACATTTCCTAAGCTTTTGCACCAGCCCAGCACGATGGATATTAGTGGATATCATGCAAGTATTGCATCTGACCTCTCCTAATTGCTCCTAGTGCTTGATTAGACAAGCAGAGGCCTCGGACTATGCCTGTGGGATGCTTTTGGAGTTCCAAATGGAGTACTAATTGCTTAATCTTAGCCCTGGGCAGCTCCTGGTTTCTGCCAGACTGTCAGCCTCAGAGGGTGGAGATGCCAGGCACCAAGCACACGTTACAAGTGCTGTCTTTTGGGCATGAAATATCAGGCTTGGCTGGGATTGTCCTGGGAGATCTGCATCCTAAAATACCACCTGAGCAGGACCTCCCAGTGTCCTGGGCCGACAGGTGAAGGAATGAATTTGCAGCTAAAGGGCTTATATCAGGAACATAGTGCAGCTTCATTTCCAGTTAGAGGAGGCATACAGGGGCTCTGGGAGCTGCAGATGGAGCAAAGGTGTGGGAGTGAACCAGCCCAGGCTGTTGGATCAGCCCCAGCCAGTGCTCGTGTGCCCCAGGATACCCCAGGGAACAAGCAGAGGAGACCCGAGCCTGTGGCACCACATCCCAGCCCACTCTTTGCACGATGGATAGGAAGAAAAGGCTCCTTGGATGAGAGGCCATGTGCTCCTTTCCTTGGAGAAGAGCTTTTAGGGCAGTCTTGTGCAGAAGGGAACTCAAAGGCCGGCCCTGTCACCCTGAGCCCCTGAGGAGAGGGGGCTGCACAATGGGGCAGCAGAGACCCCCTCTGTGGTGCAGGATGGTGTCCTCGGGGCCCGGCCTGCCTGTTCCAGCCGCAGCAGCGGAGGGACAGGGGATAACCCATGGCAAAGGGAGCGGCCCTTTCCCACCTGTAATGGGGGGACGTGGCCACAAGGGGGCGAACTTGGAGCATTTGTCTTGCTCCTTCCCAGTTTCCCCCCGGACAGAACCCAAACACCCAAATTATGGGAATTGCGACTAAAATTCCCCTGTGGGGGTCACGGCGGGATCTCCCACCTCTTCCAGCCCCTCCGCAGGTGAGGGGCTCACGGCACCGAGTCTGCCAGAGCTCCGGGTTTCATCGGTTCTGCTTTCATAGTCAGGTGTAGTTTCAGGTGGTCCTGCAAGGAGCAAAGTGTCATCCCATGGGTCCCTCCCAGCTCCAGAGTCTGGGCTTTTCGGTGAAAGGGGCAGGACACAATATCAATAAATTATAAAGGCGGATGTTTCTCCCTGTGGGCTGAAGAAAGACACAATAATTTTCTCCAGATCTATATCTAGTCAAACACTCCTGTGAAAACCCTTGGTAAACAAAATTTAAAAAAGAAAAGCTTTGATTCGACTTCAGACCACAGGAGGAACCACTGACTCCTGAACTGAGGCCAAATACACCCAAGTAACCAAGGGCTCAACTGCGAAACGAGGTGGTTTCACATTGGGGGGAGTTAGAAAACATAAAGCAGAATGCCTGGCCTGCATTTCATCTGCATTTGTGCGCTTTGTCCACCAGAGAGAGCACATTGTCCAGCCCGGGAGTGGGCGGGGGTGGGAATGATCCTTCCCGGTGGGAATGATGCTTTAGGAGGCCACTTGGACTCTCCCTGGGCAGTGCAATGAGACAAACACTTTGAGAGGATGATTTGTAGGTTTAGGTTGGATATGGAGGTTTATACTGAATACTGGGAAGGAATTCCTGGCTGGGAGGGTGGGCAGGCCCTGGCACAGGTTGGACAGAGAAGCTGTGGCTGCCCCTGGATCCCTGGAAGTGTCCAAGGCCAAGCTGGATGGGGCTTGGAGCAACCTGGTCTATTGGAAAGTGTCCCTTCCCACCTCTATAAACCCAATTTTATTGAGAAAGAGAGAAATGGCTGAACTTTGTGGGCCAGCCTGTTTTGCAGGTGCTGGGGGAGCAGTGCCCAGTGCTGAGATGTTGGGAGCTGCCAGCCAGGAGGGGCTGGGGCTCTGCATTCCCACCAGGAGCAGATCAAGGATGAGCTTCTTCTTAGTCAAGGTTTAATTACGGTTTAGCAAAAGGGTTGTGGGGCTTCGTATGGGAAGATGTAAGGGAAGATCTAAACAACCCCCTGGCTGCCTTTAATGCCGTGGGATTTGCCAGGGCCAGATCCTGGGTGAGGATGAAGCTGGAGGATTGGGGTTTTATTTAGCAAATCCCCCTCAGTGCTCCTTGCCCGCGGTGTCCCCGTGGCCGGGGGCTGAGCTGGGCTCCTCCACCTCGCTGTCACATGGAGCTCCAGCATGACTGTGCTCGGATATGAGTAATGCACCCCGGTGACTCACTTGCTGCCTCTTTAGTTTTTATATTTTTTTTTCTAATCTTAAGGCTGTTGGCTTCATCTGTTGCTGTTTGCTGGCAGCTTCCTGATGCGTCTCCTTCAGGAGCCGCCCGATGTACCCAGTGTTTTTCCTGAGAATTGTTTGTGTGGCAGTGAGAAGGGCTGGAAATCTCTCCATATCAAGTTTACCTCGAGCAGAGAGGGGCTTGCTGGCACACTGTCCTCTCTGGGCACAGGGGTGTGCTCTGGCAGGGACTTGGCTCTCCCTGTGCCACCTGCCTTTGGGAAGAGCCTGTGCCAGGAGCAGGTTCGTGGTGTCCTTAGTGTGGGGTTAATTTTGCCCTCAGGAAGGTGAGTTTCGGTCTTGCCACACGACAGGAAGGATTTCATAAGGCTGAGAACATCCTGCAGAGCTGGGGCTGGATCAGTGTCTGAGGGATTCCCGGCTCTGTTCAGGCAGCGGGTGCTGGTGGGATGGGAAACCTGCCCAAAACCAGCACTGAAACTGGTGCAAAGAACTTATTTACCCACTGCCCAGCCTGGGAGGGGGCTTGTGGGGTGTATTGTGGCTCTTCTGGCTTGGTTAAGGAATATCTGCCCTGAGGAGCATCACAAGAGCTGTAGGAGGTGGGTCTGTCTTGGCTGGCAGTGGAGCTACTGGGATGTGGGATCATAAAATCCCAGAATGGTTTGGGTTGGAAGGAATCTTAAAACTCATGCAGTGCCACCCCTGCCATGGGTGGGGACACCTCCCACTATCCCAGGCTGCTCCAAGCCTTGTCCAACCTGGCCTTGGGCACTTCCAGGGATGGGGGATGCTGGGACTGTGCCCCATCTGAATTTTTGGAAGATAAGTGTCCTAGGAGGGATTTGGACACAGCAGGTACATGCCCATCACTGGGGCATCCTGCCATGTGTGCCAGCCTATTCCTCTGGGAGTTTTGGGGTTGGGCTCAGGGGACAGCAGGGTGACATTTGGTGCCTTGTGCTCACCCTGGGATTACAAATGGAATTCCTCAAAGCACTGGGCACACTTCCCTGTGCTGGAAGGACAGGCAGTGCAGGCAGGTCACAGGAGCTCCTTGCATGGATTAAAGGAACCATCTGTTAAATAATCCCATCCCTTTTCCGGGTGTTGTGGCATTTCTCACCGGCTGGGATGGGTGAGGGCTGTGCTGGGGCCACTCGATCTGGACACCCTACTGTGGTGCTGGAGCTCCTTTCCTCACTGCTGTATCCAGACCCTTGGAGGTGCTTGGCTTTTGGATTAACTTTCAAATGGGGAAAAATATTTAGGTGTGGTGTGTTTGTTTTGTTTTGTAAGGGTTTGTTTGTTTCTTTTTTTCATTGTGGAACAGCTTGTTGGGCTTTTTTTAAATGGAGAAAAATGGATTTATTTTCTTTTCAATGGGGAAAAGATGTGGGTGTCGCTGTCCCTGCTTGTGAGCAGACTGAAGTCCTGAGAAACGCGTGTGGTTGACCGGGATGATCCTAAAGACGCTGATGCGGGGTGAGAGGTAGAAGTGAAGTTTCCATCACTCATACAAAGTCACGTTGAAAAGCCACATTTGCAAGTGCTGAAACGGGCTGGTTGTCCCTGGAATGCGGTGCAGCCCTTGGGGACAGCCCCTGGGTGTCCCCTGCCGGGCATGGGGCTATCCCTGCCGTCCCTTCCAGCGCTGGGTACTCTTTGGGATGAGGGTGCCAGCCAAGGATGCTCCTGCTGATCCTGCGGCTGGGAACTGCTTCAGGACGGCTGAGGAGTGCGCCAGCACCATTCCTGCCGGCAGAACAAAAGCACTGCGCTCTCGGAGCTGCTTAAAGCCAATTGTGCCAGAAACGGTGTTATATCTCGCTTTTCCTTGGGTAATCCCGGTGGTATCCCAAAAACTCCTGGGTTGGTAGTGGCCGTGCCCCTGCGGCCGCTCGCAGAACTGGTTGGACGGTGGGGTGAGGGTCGCACACCCTGGCAGGGGCTCGGATGCTGTGGCTGGCAGAGAAACAGGGGGACAGGGCAGCGCCGGGTGGCATCTCTTCGGGCACCAGCTGGCGAGGGCACACGGGGGGTCCCCTGGCTCGGCTCCGGCAGCCCCTCCACTGCCTCCCCAGCCTCTTTTGTTCCCCGCTCCGGCGATGCTTGGGCTTCTCTTCAGGCGAAATGAATTCCCGGCCGACTGTCGGGAGGCAGCCGGGGGAGCGAATTTCTCGCGCATCATCCTTTCGGGGCTAATTGCTGGCGATGTGACGTCAGCCGATGGATTTATCCCTTGGATGGCTGCGGGAAAGGAGAGGAGGGCCGAGCTGCGCTGCTTTAGCCAGGCGGGAGTGATGGATGTCCCCCTATTCCCAGCCGCGCTCCTAATCTGACAGAGCCCGGCAATTAATCCCGCTCCCCCCCCACGGCCGCCGCAATAGGATTAAGGGAAGGGGGGAAGTGCGTCACGAGGTAGGAGAAGGGGTTATGCTTTTGGTGAAAGTGGAGATTGTGGGGGGAGAGGAGAAAAAAAAAAATAATAAAATAAAATCTCTGGGAAATAGGTTGGTGCGTTCCCGGGGGGTGTGTCGGGAGCGAGAGCGCATGTGAGGAGGTGCGGGGAGGGAAGGCAGCGGCTGCTCGTCCTCCCCTTGGCTCTCAGCATCCTCCGCGATGCGATGCTGGAGGTGATACAGGCACGGCAGCATCCATGGCCTGCCCGTAGCCCCGGCGCTCCCGCTTCGTGCCCAGCGTTATTCCGGCGGCAGAGGCGTTTGGGTGGCGAAGGGCTGGAGCGGAGTGGCTGCTAACCGGGCTCGTGTTCTCCTGTGTTCCCTCCTCAGGCTCCTCGGAAATTGAGGAATGCAATTCTGCCACCATGATGGAAGGTAAGTGAGGAGCGGAGCGCGTCTCTCGGGGTGGCCGGAGTGGGTAAAGGCACGGGAGAGGATGCGCATGGGGAGCCTTTTTTTCATAAAATAATGATGGTTTTAATAATAATAAAAATGAAATCCTCCCCCTCTAATCGCAGCCAAGCCGGAGCAGCCTGCCTGCTGCCGGCGAGCTGGCGGATGGTGATATAATATCGAGCCCATCGGGTTATTTGCAATTCCATGCCCAGCCCTGTGTAGGCAGCTCGGGGGGTGCAAGCAGCTGGTTATCCAAGGGAGCCGCTGCTTCCTCGGGCTGCTGGGGAGCCCAGAGTGGGGTGCATCGGGCAAATTTGGGGTTCCTTTAAGGATTATTTCATCCTCTGCCTGCAATCCCTGTTTCTCAGCCCGGTGGGATGCACAGAGGAGGGATGGGGGTGTTTTCAGACCTGTGCATCCTGGTGGGCTTTGGGGGTTCTAGCTAGATGGAGGAGCATCTTTTCAGTAGGAAACAAGGAATTTGGAAGTGAAGGTGATTTTTTGCCGTGCCGTGGCACCGGGTTGGAGATGCAGGCTCTGGGGAAGGGGGGGTGGCTGTGGGGTTGATGCTCATTGGAATAAAAAAGGAAATGAGAAGGAAATACGGGCTCCAGGCACAAGATGCTTCAGGGAGCGTTGGGAGACTGTGTCTGATCCTGTGTGGGAAAAGCCTCTGGGCATTACAGGGATTTTATCCTATGTTGTCTGTCTCGGCCATATGTAAAGCTCTTTTCCTAATTATTTCATTTTTTAATGCCTTCTGGAGTCAGATGCAGGGAAGGATGACTTTTTAATTTCATATTTTTTTTTAGCAGAATAGCTACTTTGGGGCCGAGGAGATGAGAATATATATACATTTTTGGTTTGCTGGCCCATTGGTGGCAGCAGCAGGGCCTGTCTTGGTGGAGCCACGTCCAGCCCTGGGTTTGTGGCGCTGCCGGCACATGAACCAGGCAGTTCCCGGCCTTCCCGAGATGACAGGCAGAAATTGGGTTGCCTCTTGGCATATCCCTGGAAATCAGGGTCTGCTCCCCTGCCCAAATGACCCTGGAAAGGCATCAGGCTCCACAAAACCAAGACTTCTCATGTTGGCTTACAATATTTGCCTGGTCTTGGGAATTCAGGTGTCGTCATGGCCATGTGTGGACACACAGGAATGGCTTCTCCCTGGTTTTATTTTCATGTCAAGAAAATGAGTTTGGTTGTCCTTTGATATGAGGAAATGCCTTCAGTGTCTTCTCTAATACTGATTAGCAAAAGAGATTTTAATTTTAGCCTGTGACATGGAACTCATCCCACTGTGCTGACAGACACACACGTTGGGAATCAGGCACAGCCTGGGCAAGAGCAGGGAATTGTGGAGAACCCGTCATTAACAATGTGGCTTCTCTCAAATCCCTGGATTTATGGAGGAATTAATGTAGATAAATTGAAACTGGCCTGTTATAAACCTCGGTTTGGGTGATTTAATTAGTTTTGAGGCTTGGTTGGGGGAAGTCGGTTGGTCCTTTTAGGCTCTTTTGAGATTTGGTTGTTTTGTTTTGGGGGTGTTTTTTGGGGGCTTTATTTTTATCCCTAGAGGATCTTTGCCTTGCTTGGGGAATACCCCCAATGTGCTGCTGTGCAGGAACTTTGGCCCCCATGGCCAGGGCAGGTGGGTGCTGGCAGTGGAGGTGCCATCCAGGGCTGGGGCATCCAGCTTGTCACACTCTGGCACGGGTGGAATCACCTTTCAAGAACCTGTCTTGCACTTAAAAATACCAAAAAAATTGAAACAAAAAAATACTAGTCATAAAAAGTAACTTCATAAACTGCTTGAGATGTTGTTCCTCAACTAGCTGATGCATATGGGAACCTGGAGTGGAAAAATGAGAAAGTTGGAAGAGGCAGTTACTGCTCTTGAGGTTTTAAATGGTTGGGAGGTGGCTGTGGAAGAGTGAAACTTTATCCAAGCTCCTACTGAACCACTGGCACCTGGCAGAGATGATTTTATTTTAATGTAAGAATGATCTGAATGTGCTCAGCTTCATTTGACCTGAAACTTTTAGACCTGTACAAAATGCTGGGAGGTTCCTGCAGTAAACATCTCAAAGGGGTTTTATCATTATAATGAACTCTTTAAATGACTTGTCTGGCCAAAGTGTTGGGCACTGAGCTGGAAGTGGAGGGTGGAGCAGGGCTGGGATGGTGCAGGGCATGAAGTCACTGGGCATCACCCATGGCCAGCAGCGTGGACCTGTTTCAGCTGATGGCTTTGGATCCTCTTCTTTGCAAAGAAGATGATTTAGCTCATTGGGAATGGTGCAGGGTGAGCAATTTGTACTGGGTGTGGACATTATACTCAATATATGGAATTTTTTTTCCTTCTCCTGATAGATAGGTGGGAAAAGTGCACATTTTTCCCTGCATGATTAAAAATCACAACAATACCTAAAATAACTAAGTGTGGATGCTGCTTTAAGAAACCAGCCCTTGCTGGGAGGGAGCCAAACCTGTCCTGTGGTGTCTGAGCCACCAGAAGTGGATGTTCCTCCACCTCCATGGCACAGTGGGGTGAGAGAATGTTGCCATTTCCCACCATCCACCTTGGGGATGGATTTGCTGTGCTTGGCTTTGCCCAAACAGGTGGGAGGATGGTTTTGGGGATGGGGATTAAACCCCATCACGTGCTGGAGAGGTCCCTGCATGTGTGGCTGTGGAGGTGAGAGGTTTTTGGATGTTCCCTCTGATTGCAAAGCAACTCTCTAGTCCTCGGAAATGGGCTGGGTGTGTCGTCAGGGTGAACAGCCGAGCACGAGAACAAGTTTGTCTCCTTTTTTAATCCCTCTGTTGCATCTCCAGTGTACTGAAGGCGTCTCACACAGCTTAATTAAGTTTTGAAATCACTGCAGCATCGTGTCACCGGAGCCAGAAGCTCCACGATGGGTGGAAAGATTAGATGATGACGTGGCAAATGGGAGCAGCAGTGGGTGTTCTGGAGAAGGTTGTTTCTTCTTCTGTGAGAGATGGTCCCTGGGGTTCTCCAGACCCCAAACCACGTGTTTGCTGGGGAGGAGTCTTGTCAGAGTGGGAATTTCTCTAACTTCCATATCCAGGCTTTTTGCACCTGTTTCTGGGAGGTTTGGTCATGTGGGATGTCCCTGGATCCCTGGAAGTGTCCCAGGCCAGGTTGGATGGGGCTTGGAGCACCCTGGGACAGTGGAAGGTGTCCCTGCCCATGGCAGGGGGTGGCACTGGATGAGCTTTGAGGTCCCTCCCAACCCAAACCATTCCATGGTTATAACATTACTTGTAATGCTTAACTCTAGCAGAAGCTGGAAGGAATATGAAATTGTTTGGGTATTATTTCAGTGCCCCATGAACAGGAATTAGAGCATAATCTCTGGGGGGTGCCAGGGAGCTGCCAATTAGTCCCCTGGAAGCTTCACTAACTTTGTGTGCCTAAGGAGGATCGAGGAGTTTTACCCTCAGGAATCAGGAACCAGTCTGACTAAACTCCAGGTGTCATCTAATGCTGTAACACATTTGTTTGAGAGCCAAGCCTTAGGAAACACTTCTAATGAAATTGTCTTAACTGCTTTACTTGGAGACCATTGAAAAAGGGAGAAGCAGCAGAGTTAGAGCCAGTAGTTACACTTACTGCCTTTTTTACTTTTTTCATTAATTAATTTTTATCTTTTATTCATAAACCTTGTCCAGATGGACAAACCTAGTGTGATACAGACCTATATTGAGAGACAGACCTATATTGAGACACAGACAAATACTGGTTTGCTTTGGTTTCTGGTTTGCTTTTCCCTTTGTAGCTCGGAGCTGTCCCTGGGAGAGGCATCCACAAGCTCTCTGCAGGGCACTGTGAGGGTTGCTCAGTGTCACTGCACTGAGGGTGACAAATGTGAGTGCCTTGTGCCCTCCCTGGGGCTCAACCACACCTACATCATGTGGCTGAAGGTGGTGGCTGGTGTGACACCTCTGTGGTCCCCTCTGATGTCAGTCAAGCCCATTGACATAGGTAAGAATGACCTGTGTTTTATTTTTTTGGATGGGGAGCAGCAGCAGGAGGTCTCTCCTGGAGGAGGAGGGCACAGCCAGCACAGGGAAAGGTTTCCTGGGGTTTCTCAGCTTGTCCTGGGCTCCAGGACAGACCAGAGTGAGCAGAGGCCAGGCAGTCAAGGTGCTCGTCATTTGTAATCCTTTCCTTTCTATCAGGGCCTCTCTGTGCCTGACTGTGGGGTTGTGGTGGAGCTGCTCCAAAAGTTACCTAGCAAAGAAACCCACCTCTTTTCCTCTGTTGTGCTGCTGCTTTCCTTCCTTATACATTCAAC
The DNA here is from genome assembly GCA_035221455.1 of Xenops minutus. Lineage (NCBI taxonomy): Eukaryota > Metazoa > Chordata > Aves > Passeriformes > Furnariidae > Xenops > Xenops minutus. The sequence goes on from JAWWEE010000004.1 coordinate 1,945,625, forward strand.
ACCAGAGTTTTCCAAGCTGGAAAACACTGCTCTGTGTTTGATCAGGTTCAAACTGTTCTGACATGGTGAATTTGATATTTGTTGCTCTCCAATATGCCCAGTTATTGCAGATTTGGGCAAGTTCCATAAAGACAAGGACTCTGTCAGCTGTGAGGGGAAAAAATTAAAGTTTTATAAACTTCTTATCAACTTAAATACTCCTAGTTTTATAAACTTCTTCCTCACTGATGTGCTTTGCAGACAGAAGCAGTTAAAAGTCTCTGGGTAAGCTAGTTTTGAAGAGGAGAGGTTGCATTTTTCATCCTGCTGCTTTTAAATTATGCTACAGGAAAAAAATTAAAAATTCCAACTCGAGCCTGCCAGTGTTGAAAATGACATAATTAGTTAGTTCTGCTTAGTGAAGTATGTTTTAAAAATGCATAATATTAGTATATGTTCTGCCAAGATTTAGCTCAATTAAAATTATTTTGAATGTAAAACTATGAATACTTGTGTAATGTGGATTTTATTTGCTTCTAGTAGAGCAGGTGGCATCAGCAGAACAGACATCATTATGTGTTCAGAAAGTGTGATCTGATGCAGGAAACTGTGATGTAAAAGCCACTGACTTTTGTTTTCAAAGCTCTGCCTCCTCCCAAATGGTTCCCTGCTGGGCTTCATGAAGTTTATTGCTTTGAGATGGTATATAAGTAATAATGAAATAAGATCTGACTTAGTATAGTGAATTTATAGTGAAAACAACAACAGGTTTTTGGTATAACTGAGTGAGATTCCAGTACCACCACTTAAGTGAGACAGCTTGGAGGGCTGGGCACCCAGTGCAGGGGGAGTGGAAGGGAACACATCCCCACTGCCCAAGGGGAATGCTCTGGGAATGTTTGCACTGCTGTGCTGTTTGTAACAGGATTTTCCTCTTGCATGGGAGAAGCTGTGAATGAGAACAAGGCCAGCCAGAAAGCTGGTGGTTTGTAAAGGCTGGAAAACAGGTAGAAATAAAGTCTGGAGTCCTTGGCTCTGTCTAAGGAAGTGTGAGTGTATTCCTAGTGCTCACTCTTGATTGCCCATCCATTCCCCTCTCCAGAGAGCTCCTTCATCCTTGTGGGAAATTCCTGAAACCTCCATTTTTACTTTGCCCCATTGTAGGAGGATGGGGATACTTAGAAAATCCTTGTGTGCAATGTGAGGACACAATCTCCTGTCTCCCTCCTAAGGAGCAAACTGATTTGCTCAGCACTCCCATCCCTCTCTTACCCATCCCCTCTTCTCAGCAAGACACGTGGGTCAGTCTTGGTTACTGGGAATGATCATGGCCCAAGGCAAGGAATTCATGTGGGAAAGGGCATTTCTTGGTAAGCAGGTGTATAAGGTGTATAAGAGTGCCAGGGTGCACTTCTCCGGTGGTAAACTCTTGTAACCTGAGTCTAAGGAGAGGGTGTGGACAGAGCCCTGGCTCAGTAAAGCCCAGCAGTCACAGGCAGTGAGGTTAGAGCTGAACTTATCCATGATTTGTCTGCAGTAAAGCCTGAACCTCCTCAGAACCTGCACCTGGAGGTGAGCGAGGGGGGTCAGGTGAAGGTGTGCTGGGCTGACCCTGTGCTGCTGCCTTACCCTCTGCAGTACCAAGTGAGCATCTCTGCAGACCTGGGGCACCCTGACTGGCAGGTGAGGCAGCTCTTGGATTTCCCTGCTTTTCCCCATGGTTTCCCCATGGTTTTCCCATGGAGCAGCCCGGGATTTCTCACCACCCTCCTTGTCCTGAGCCAGTGGCTCTGGTGGGGTGAGGAATGTGGCATGGCATGCTGGTTTTTCCTGAGCTGGGAAGGCTGGAAAACGCGACTTTACATCTCTAAAGAGCCACTGCATTGTCAGGAAAGACCCATCTCCTGCTGGGTCTTACAACAAAACCCCATCTTTCTCCTTGGATAAAATCCTGGAATCTGCAAAGTCCAAAGGCAAAGCCTTTGTTGTTCAGCAAATCCCAAATTCTGTGATGCGTTGGTGTATTTTAATATTCACAGATTTTATTAGTGAGTGGCTTTTTCTCTTTACACCATGCAACTGGCTCTGAAACAAAAAGCAGCTGTTAATTAGCAACCCATAATGAAATAACTTGTTTTCCACAAAGTTATGCAACTTCTACCATAATCAAATTCACAGTAAATTCAAAGAAGAAAGTTTTTTTACCCAACTTGCTACCTAAAAACTACCCTCTAGACTAATTATTTTGGTTCCCTCTGTCTCCTTCTCTTTTCCTGTTTCATGACACAACACTGATGCCTTGTGATAATCCACCAGATGGTTCAAACTGCTCTGGAAGCCTCAGTGGCCATTGACAATGCCCTGCTGGACTCTTCCTGCTGGGTCCAGGTGCGGTGCAGGAACCACCAAGGCCTGGGGTTCTGGAGTGACTGGAGCACACCCCATGATCTCAGTTTGGGAGGTAGGGCACGTGCAGTGAGGGGGCTTTTGGAACAGATGTCCCACTTTGGCGTGCTTTGTGGAATGAGTATATGAGAGCATGTTATGGGCTGGAAACTCCTTCTCCCTGTGCCCCTCTCTGTGCCTGGCTCTGCCTGAGGCTCAGCTGTTCTCTGAGCCAGACTTGCCCTGGGAGTCATGGTTAAGACATGCATGCTGCCCTGGCAGCTCGTGACACCCCCATGGCTGGGGCTGGCTCACCCAGCACCTGCTCACACCCAGGAAAAGCTCTTTTTTTGGGGGTTTTTCCATTTCAAAAGGCACTTGGCAGCCTCAAACCTCAGCTGGGTACGAGAAGTTTCTCCTAATGCTTCCTCTCACTTTGCAGCTGAACCAAACACCCAGAACACAGCTAGATGTGCATTTAATAACGCCTCGAGGTGTGTAATGCTACAGCGCTCTGTGCAGGAACTGAATTCCTGATTTTTTTTTGGTTGGATTTTTCCATGCTCAGCTCATGATTAACTGGAGATGTTTTGGTCTGTGCTTTACCTGAGCCCTTCCATGGTCACCTGTTACTGCAGCTAAAGAGTGTCATGTGTGTCCTTAAACCACAGAAAGAACCAAACTTTGGGAAAGGAGCTCTTTTTTCCCAAGAAAACTGAAAATACGTAGGCCCTCATAGCAAATAAACATGAAACACAGGATGCCTGATTGGAAGTCTGGCCCTTTATGTTTTGTATTCATATCTATATGGGTATATAAATTTAAAACTCTGTAACTGGCCCTTAAAATCTATACGGATTTATATCCATATAGATACATAAATAAAAAGAATGTGTGTATATATATATGTAACTATATAGCTTTGATAATTTTTGGGGGTGAATGCACATTTTCTCTCTCACATGTGTATACTGATATTTTCAGAGAGGTTTTATGAATGCATTGAGGAATATGGATTTAAAAGAGGTGCAGTAGTTACTGTTAGACTATTTTTAATTAACCCCATTTATGGGAGATATAATTGCATTAAACACACATCTCATCAGCAAGATAATCCCAGTGTGGCAAAGCTGATGGCAGCAGAGAGGGGCTCATTTCTTCATGCAGGGAGTTCTGTTTTTTACAGCTGACCAGCCTCGTGTTCTGAGTTACACTGAGCATGAAAACCCTTGGCAATGACAGTACCCTAAGCCTGCTCTGCTCTCTGAGCAGGCCTGTCTTTTGGGGAAATCCTGCAAATCTCTGCAGTGGTTCCTCAGCTGGGGAAAGCAAACCTGACCTTTGAAGGATTTGGGATGATCTTTGACAAACTGCTCCGTTCCTGCAGGTGTTTAACACTTGCACCTTCCCCGAGTGAGTCCCTGCCTGCTGGAGGCTCAGCTTGTGCATCTTTACATGCTCAGGAAGTTCAGTGTCTTTATGCCTGGCTGAATTTCTGTGCCACTGCCACAGTTTGGTGTTAATTACGCTGCTGACATTGTAAAACAAGTTTTTGAGACTTTAATCTGCTGACTTCAGCTGGAGCAGGAACAGCAGCTCCTGGAAAGATTGATTAATTTGGTTAATTTTCCCTTGTGCTGCTGTGTGTTGCTTTCTCTGCACCCTCCAGTGATTTTCTGCTCGTTTCGTTCATGTTTGCCTGGGGTTATTAAGGTTTATTTTTTCCACAATTTGAAAACATGAGTTGTGGAGGGAGACAGGCCAAGGGCAATTTCTGCTCCTCTGCCCTGTAGTTGTTAATAGTGGTTAAGAACAAGGAAAGTTAGAAATACAACTGGATAATGTTAATAATAATGTTAATAATAATGATGATGATGATGATAATAATAATAATAATTGTAATGATAATTTTCTATGCTTTTATGATTTTTTTGTTCAGTTTCTAATCTCATTGCCTTTTTCTCCCCTTTCTCCCCCTTTTGTGTAGCTGAAGTCCTGTACTTCCCTCCTCAGGTTCTGACCAGTGCTGGCTCTAACGTTTCATTTCACTGCATCTATAAACACAAAGGCAAGCTTGTAGAGCCCCAGGAGGTGGTTTGGTGGCTGAATTTAGCCGAAGAAATCCCAGCCAGCCACTATACCCTTGCGAGCGATCGCGTAAGCACAGTTACTCTTTTCAACTTGAAAGCAACCAAACCTAGAGGAAGTTTCTTCTATAACGCATTGTACTGTTGTCACCAAAGTAGGGAATGCCATCCTAGATACGCTGAATTATATGTAGTAGGTAAGACTCCAGATGCATTTTAAATTCTCCTTTTGGTGCGTTTTAATAGTGAGGTCAGAATATTTCCATTTAAGCTTTTACTGAGGGGTTGTGAGTTGGGTTTTGTGTAAGCCGTTGTATCTTGATTAATGAGCTTTCAATGTGCTTTGATTAGATATGAATATTAATATCACCTGTGAAACGGATGGATACTTGACTAGAATGACTTGCAGATGGTCTGCAAAGCCACACATGTTGCTGCCAGGGAGTTCCCTGCAGTTGAGATACTACAGGTATGTTGAGCTTTTAATTCATTCTAAATACTATCCCAGAAAAGAACTCTGAATAAATGCAATTAGAAAAGCCCAGTTTCTCTAAGCTGGGTTTATTCCCAGTTGGAACTCCAAAGATATAATTTTGTGTGCAGGAAGGGAGCCATATATACCTGATATACATGCTATTTACAGTGTTCTCCAGCATTTTTAAAGCTCCAGGTGCACTTTGGGAGCCAGTCGTCTTCAGGGAGTTTGCTTGGATCAGTTAAAAAAATGATTCTAGGTGCTCATATCTACAAATTGTAGGGAGATAAGGAAAAAGGCCTTTCACAGGGTACCTGAGCACTGGGGCAGTGGCCTGGGGGCTGTAGAGTGTCTGTCCCTGGAGAATCTCAGATCCCAGCTGGGTGGGACCCTGGGCAAGTCCATCTGTCTCTGAACTTAACCCTGCTCTGAGGTGGGTGTAGGACTTGAGACCTCTTGAGGGCTCCACTCAAGCTTTGATTTCTCTGTAATTCTGTTCTCTTTTTTCTACATACACATAAAAATATAGGATGAAATAAATTCTTTCCAGATGGAAAAAATCTTGCTTAGAGAATCAAATCTCAGTTCATGAAGGGGGTTTTGCATCTTCGAGTACAGCAATTCATAGAATGTTTGGGTTGGAAGTGACTCCAAGTTCAGCTCTTTCTGTCAGTCTTTTGGACAGAGCTGGAGAACTGGGACATGGAACAAACACATTATTGCTTGCAAAACACAAACCTGATTAGGAAATCAGTGGTTCCATCACCCTTATCTTCATTCATCTGCACAAATACTGCCTGTGGTAGGATTGTTTTACCATGAAACTAAAGAATCCCTTTGAGTTACTGATCTTTTGAGCTCGAGAGTTTCCTAGAACCACTTCCCTCTTTATATAAACCAGACAGACAGACAGACAACCCTTCCTGAGGGCAAAAAATCTCTAGTCTTGCTGCTCAGTTGGACTGGACATGCAGAAATTTTGGCAAACAGCTGAGGGCCTAATCCTTTGGAAAGCCAGAGTGTCTTCTCTGTTGGAGGTGGACTGAAGTTTTTGAAGTATCCTGTACCCAGGTGAATATTTCTCAGGGTTTTCTGCACTAATGGAATAACTGGAATGCTCAGAATTTCAAGTGGAGGCTTTTCAGGCAGGATTAGTGAGTGGCTGACTGCTAAGGTGGGTTTTGTTTCAACTGTCTTCACAAATATGAATATAATGAGTGTACTGCTGGGCAGGGAGCTTGAAATAAAACCCGTGCTGCTCTTGCCATGTTTTTCATTCCCACCTTTTCACTGTTGAGGTTTAGCTAAAGAAGTTCTTTTCTAGTAGGAGGTGATAATCTGTACATTTGTTAGTGTTCCTGCTAGATCAAAGAGTGACTCTTAACACTGCCTGCAAATCCTTCCCAGATGCTGGTGCTTTCTGTGATCCTTCTTTTTCTTCTTCTTTTTCGGTTGTTTGCTCATAGGAAGATCTGAAAGAGGAAAAATAAAAAGATTCTTCCAAGTTGTTGCCGCTGTTACATTTTGCAGCTGAAATCCAGCCCTGCAGTGCTGTGTGTGATGGTTTGGCTGCTGGGGTTTTGTTTTGCTTGGGTTGTTACTACATCCTCCTCTCCAGCCAATGCTGCCAACAGCAATAGCTCTGGAAGGATCATCCTGGGAGAGCAGGGAATGCCAAGCTAAACCTCCAAAGCACAAGGCACTGCTTTAATCAGTGTTAAACTGGACAGGAAGAGCAGAGATCCAACTCAGTGTAACCATTGTGGTTCAGCTGAGTAACTAATACTTGCTCTGACCCTTTTCACCACAAGTCTGAGCTGAAATTTGAAAGCTTTCCATCTCCAAGGACTTATCCAGGGCCATTTTATCCTGAAGCCAGGGCTCCTCTCTTCTGTTGCCAGGTGTGATAACTGGGATTTTAAAAGCACCCTCCAGCACTGGTATTTGATGGAGTTTGCACCTCCTGGAGACCTCGCTGTACTTGTGTGATTGGTCTGTGTGGCAGCTCCCCCCTGATTTCCAGCTGGTATTTTGGAAGTCATTCCCGACTGGAGCAAATTCCTGGCAGGAGCTCTGCCTTGCTGTGTTTATTGCTCACACCTCAAACCACAGGACTGATGGGTATATGGAGCTGCTCTTGCTGTACCTGTTTCCTCTTGTCATTATTCCTCCCATCAAAACATTTTGCACTGGGGGGGAGCCTTCGTGTCCTGCTTTTTCCAGGCTGAGAGCCAGAACTTTGAGCAGTGACACTGCAGTGCTGTTTAGCCATTCATTGTTGTCTCAAGTTCAAGATCTGCCCAAATAACCATCAAACCCACCAGGATGGTTCCAGTGGCACCGTTTGTTTTAATTACCTCCAGACTTCTATTCTATTGTTGCCATGAGCAGCCTAGAGTTGCAATGCATCAACTGAATGCTTTTTCCCCTCCTCCTCTCTCTTTCAAGGAGCCAAATTTATTGCTCTGACTTTCCAAGCCCACCTCCAGAGTCAGAGGTGAAGGAATGCCATTTGCAGAAGAATCATTCCTACGAGTGCACATTTCAGCCCATTTTCCTTCTGTCTGGATATACCCTGTGGATAGAGCTCCAGCACTCCTTAGGAAAGCTGCAATCCCCCCCAGCCTGTGTCATCCCAGCAGATGTGGGTACGTGGAGGTTCATGCACATCTCTCTTCACCTGTGACTTGTGATTTCAGCCCTTAGGTGGTGTAGTTAGAGCACTTTCCCACAACATTTTAAACAGCTCAAAGCACATAAACCCCTTGATATTGTCTTCTGGAAGACACTGGGTTACATACTATTTCCATACATTTTGCTTGGCACAGGAGCAGGTTGTAACTGCAGCTAACCCCTGTAAAATTAAACATCCACTTTTGCATGTTTATTTTCTCCACAGGAAATACAAGTGTTGTATTGAAAAAGGCAGCTTGGGTTTTAATTAGATAATTTTTGGTTATCTAATTTTTCATGCTTAATATGCCTTCAATTAGTTTATCTTTTGATACATTGGAGCACTATATGTATTATTTACACAGTTATTTATTAATTTAAAATCAGGGGGGCTGTTCATGCTCTTTCATGCTTGTGCAAAGTTTCTTTTGTGACACACACAGCACTCAAATTTGTCTAAAAACAAGAGGCAAGAGCAGGGTTTGAGGGTTTTCAAAGCCTGGAAAATGTGCAATTCAAATCTTATTTGTTCTGTGACTCCAAGTATTCACTGGGTATGTTTTGGGCACAAGTGTGAACACCTTTAGCTGTTTGTCCCAGGGCAAGCCCCAGGTGCCAGCACCAAAATGACCTGCTGTGCCTTAAATTAAAGTGAAATATATTGGAATGTGCCTATGGATTCCATGTTTGCATCACAGTCCTGCTTTCCCTGGAGCAGCAGAGGCCACAGCCTGTTAACCTGCCACTCCCAGGGCAAGGGAGAAGTGATCCAGGATGATTTGCTCTAATGAGAAATGGCAGTGCAGACATTCCAGCCATTTTTTTTTCTCTTCCAATTTTCCAGTGAAGCCGCTTTCCCCCTCCAATGTCAGGGCAGAGCTCACCAGGAATGTGGGGCTGCTGAACGTGAGCTGGACCAACCCTGTCTTTGCAAACAGAGGGCTGAAATTCCAGATTCGCTATGCTGTGAACAGGGAGGAGATTCCATGGGAGGTACTGTCCTTTTCCACCTGCACTGGAGCAGCAATCACTGCAGTCCTGTTATTTAGTGTGTGGCTGGGTTTCTGGAGTTCATGGCATGGGATAAATCCCAGGTTAAGCACTGGCAGTATCTAACAAGGGGACCTTATCGATTATCCCACTTTCTCCTTGGATTAATTTTCAGGAGTGTGGGCTCTGAGAGCTGCCCAAACAGCCTTTTGTTCTCACTGTGCACTTTCTGGGCTCTGTCACAGCTTTCTGAAGTGCCCAGCAGCCCGAGCAGCTGGGCTGTGATGCAGGTGGAGCAGCTCTGTGTGCAGTACGTTGTCCAGGTGCGGTGCAGGGAGCTCGATGGATCCGGCTACTGGAGCGACTGGAGCACAGCAGCCCAAACCCTTGTACGGGACATCAGAGGTCTGTGTCCTTTCAGGGCCACTTTGGGGGCTGGCCTGGGCTATTCCAGGCTGAGGTGTGTCACTGCTCTTCCAAAACTCTCCTTTTGCAGCTCCCCTGCAAGGCCCTGAATTTTGGAGAATCGTTGCTGGAGATCCAGGGCAGAGGACGAGGAATGTTACGCTCGTGTGGAAGGTGAGAGCAGCCACATTTGAGACTTTATTTTGAGCCAACACCCAGGAAGAAATGCCAGAAAGGGAGTCTGCCAAGCACATGCTTCCCTGTGAGGCAAACTCAGGCAGTCACTGCCTATGGGACTTGGCATCTCCCTCCTGCTTGGCTCATCCCAGAGACAGGTGGAGGCCACTGGAGAACACTGATTGTAATACTGGGATGCAGTTAGAGGTGGTTTTTCCTTTTTTGCATTTAAATGTTTGTGCAGGACAGAGGAAAAAGTCCCTCAGTGCATGCCCACTCCTGTTTGCCCATGCTTGGTGTGCAGCTGGCTGCTCTGGGTTTGGAACCCAGGAAAATGTGTGAAACAGTGAATTATTGCAGGAGTCTAAAAGTCTGTATTTCCTTGTTCTTCCACCTTCCCTTGGCTGGGAAGAGAGCGACAGAGAGAGGGACAGAAGGAATCAAGCCCTTACATGGCTAAAAGGCCAGGAGCCAGGCTACAGGATGTCTTTATTGGGTCATGGTCTCTTAAAATCGGAGCTGCCCAAAAAGCATTTGCTTTGGAAATCAAAGCCCTGGGAGTGAATGAATGTCCATGTTTGCCACAGCCCCTGATGAGGAACCAGTCGTTGTGCAGCGTGAGCAGATACATCGTGAAGCACCAGATTCCAGGGAACCCCTCCTGGCTGGAATATGTTGATCATGGCACCACCTGGTCGTTCCCATGGGCTGAGCACACACACACCGTCACGGTCTTAGCCATGAATTCACTCGGAGTCTCTTCAGTTAATTTCAATTTAACTCTCTCACAGCAAATGAGCACAGGTAAGAATGGCAAAGAGCAACCATTTGGGGGTGTGGGAAAACACCAGGAATCCTTGTGATGCTCTTTCTTTGGAGTACGATTCCAAAGTGTTTTGTGGTGATACATTCAGCACTGGTAGAGCTATTTGAAAACTGAAATTTCCATGGCATGAAAATCCTATTGGTTTTTGGGTTGGGAAGAGTTGTCTGTCAGTGGGCTGACTTCCCTCCTAACAGAATGTTAAGTAATTAATGAAGGAAAAATAAAATCCTACTGTATAACTGACCTTTTGTCTTTGTCTTGGGAACACCCAACATTTCTGCTGGGGAATGTTTTGCTGTTTCCAAAATGAAATGTGGTTGTGTTTTTGCCTGCCGTGGTAGAGCTCTCAGAAGTTTCCTTGACTTCCTGAGCAGCAATTCATGGATTTGGCTGCACTCTGCTGTGTCTATTCCTGACAGAACAGTATTTGCTGATAATTTTCTGATTAAGGAGGTGCATGTGAGAATTGGGATATTTGATGTCCGTAAAAAAGTTCATCTATTTAGTGTTTGGCGCTGGTTGGTGTAACCCAGGCTGGCTTACAGGGAAACATCTCTGCTGTGAGCTAAAGGTCGGGCTTTATTAGGCAGGAGATAATTAAGCACGTGCTGAGTGCTGCCCCCCAGCCTGGTGGGGGTTTTGGGGTGTCACCAGGGCTGTCTGTGTTCCCTCAGTGGGCGCCGTGCGGTCGCTGAGTGCATACCCTGTGAACAGCAGCTGTGTCCTCCTGCTCTGGGCTCTGTGCCCCCAAACCCACCCAGTGACATCCCTGGTTATCGAGTGGAAGAACCTGAACAGAGAGGAGGAGGTGAAGTGGGTGCAAGTTCCTCCAAATACGAGTAAATATTATATTTATGGTGAGTGTGCACTTGACAATACAGCACATAATGCCGTGGGACAGGAAATGTTGTGTTGCTGAGCCTTTGGAGTCCTTTCCCCCTCCCCTTTCTATTTCTAATGTCCTCCATGGCAAGGACCAACAGAGCAAGTTTTGATGATCATTGGAAGATTGATTGGCTTAATAATCAGGCTAACAGAGTTCATTTTGTGACAATGCAATAAAGTTAGTTCTGGAATACTGAGCACAGCAGCTAATTGAGTTAATGTGTGCTTTTCATTTGCATTTTGACTCTAACCTTAGAAAATTTTACAGTAGCTCCATGAAGGTGTTAATTCCATGACAGAATAATGCTGGATTATCCAGGATGGATTAATAGTTTTAATCTTGTGATATTAAAGTAGATATCTCTAAAAGATGGACCCATTATTGCCCTCTCTGGGCTGACCTGAACTCTGATCTGTGACCAGAATTGTCTAAAAGCTTGATAATGGTTTGGATTCAAAAGGCTGGTTTCCCTTTCCAGATTACTTTATTCTGATTGAGAAGTACCAGTTCAGCCTGTACCCTGTGTTTGCTGGAGGAGTTGGCAAAGCCAGAGCAACGGATCAGTTTAGCAAAGGTGACTGACAGGATCTTCCTCCGTGTCTTTCCTGAAATAGGAGCTTGTAAAAGTGACCTTTAAATGCAAAAGTCTCTGCCTTCTCAGAAAAAAAATCTCAGTAGCAAAGGAATTGTAACTACAGTGATCAAGGCTTCAGTAGCTTTCATTTGAAAGCTCTCTGTGGGATGAGTTGAGGGAGGGACTGAATTCCTATTTAAAATAATTCCTGCATTTTTATCTATTTATTTTCAAGGGGAAGGCTTGTGGATTTGCAATAAAACTGTTTATCAAGGTTTTTTTCATTTAAGCTTTTGTTTCTACTGTGTGTTATTTCCCTATTGCAAACTATTTGTACACAGACAAATGGTTTCCCTGCATTAATATCTGAACTCCTTTATTTCCAGGTGGATTTGAAGATGAGAATAATGGCAGCCTTTATGTGGTTGTGCCACTAGTTATTTCAGCCTCAGTTTTGTTGCTGGGAGCGTTGCTGGTTTCACACCAAAGGTACATTATTTGTTGGCATCTAAAAGTCCCAGCTGGTGCAGCTTAGCTGGTCCCAGTCTGCTGAACTGGTTTCACAGAATCCCAGACTGGTTTGGGCTGGGAGGGACCTCAAAGCCCATCCAGTGCCACCCCCTGCCATGGGCAGGGACACCTTTCACTTAGCCCAAGTTTCTCCAAGCCCCAT
>JAWWEE010000004.1:1957854-1974951 GCA_035221455.1 Xenops minutus
CCCAGAGAAGCTGTGGCTGCCCCTGGATCCCTGGGAGTGTCCAAGGCCAGGTTGGACAGGGCTTGGAGCAACCTGGGATAGTGAAGGTGTCCCTGCCCATGGCAGGGGGTGGCACTGGGAGGGCTTTGGGGTCCCTTCCCACCCAAAACATTCCAGGATTCTGTGATTCCAAGTTGTTAATGCTTTTACTCTTAAGGATTTGATAGTTTGTGCTTTTATGTATCTTCATTTATACTTCAGACCTGATAACCCTGTTAAACACTTCCCTTGTTAAACAATGGTAAGATAAGGATGTGCATTTTAAGGATTTGTGTTTTCTGTAGGGGGACTCTTTGGAATGTTACTGGTGTAGGAATTCTAGGAATGGTTTTTATCTGGGCCTGACAATGTGTGTAATAGGGAGCAAAATCGAGCCTCTGGCATCTGACACAGGGATTTGGGGCTGCAAAACTTGAAGAACTGGTTGCAAAATGAAAAAAAAAAACAAAACACAAAAACAAACAAAACCCCAAAAGTATAGACTTCTCCAATCCACTTCAATGTCCTGAAGTGGCTTTGGTTTTATGATGTCTCAAATGAATAATTTTCTATTGTTTTAACTGTTTTTTTTACAACTAGCCTTTCCAGTTTGTTTTAAATAGTTTTGAATTCTTCCTGACCCCATCACCCCCCGAAATCTTAATTCTTGATTTAGGCTTCAGAAAAATACAGGAAGTTCCTCAGAAACAGCAGCTGGAGATGGGCCATTTTCCCTGGTTTACAGCTCGAGGAGCTCCTGTGTGTCCCACGTGCAGCTCAGACACCACACTGCCCTTGTTTTCCACAGGGGAAAGGCAGCCAAAGTGCTCTGATGTCAAGTATTAAAAAAGCACAATTATCTGCCAAGCACCTTTCCCTATTAATGCCCGGGCCAGGAAAGTCAGACAGTGATAAGCTCAGTGCAAAACATCACCCTTAGATGTCACAACAGGCACAGAGTCCAGAAGGAAAGCAGGACACAGGAAAGCAGAGAGGGGGGAAAAGCTTCTGGCATGATTAAAACTTAGGATTCAGGAGGTGTGGAAACCCTGAGGGATAATCCTGCCCAGTCAAGGAAAGATGTATCTAACAAACATGATCCTGGAGAACTTTTGTGCCCCTGGGTGACCCTGCTTAAATGGGCTTTAAATGATTTTTATGGTGGGAATAAAGCAAAGGAAAAAGATCTCTGGGTTTTACTGAAAAGGGGAATTTCCATGAGAGATAGGAATTCCCTCCAAGAGTTAGGATCAGCTCTTAAAGTTTTAATACCTTTCTGATGGATTTTGTAAGATGGCTGCAATCACATTACATAAATATTTAGAGGAGTGCCTGGTGCCATTATTTCCATGGCTTGGGAAGCCTTTGCACTGTAGCAATTCATTTTATGGAAGTAGAAGTACTTTTGAGATCAGTTTGAGATAATAGGATAAGCTTTGCATATATTTTGCATAACATTTTAATAAAAGCTCCAGACACAAGTCCTTGGGTTTAAAGCTCCTGGCTGAAACTTTTATTGATAGAAATTAAGAAATCTGTACTGTTCCTGTCAGTTTTCCAGCCATCAGTCCCTTTCCATGGCTCCTGGAACTGTGATGGGACAGTGAAAGGTGTCCCTGCCCATGGCTGGGGTTGGACTGAATGATCTTTAAGGTTCCTTCCAACCCAAACCGGTCTGAGTTTCTCTGAAAGGGTAAAACAGGAGTTTTCATTTAGGGTTACATTCTGATTTGCAGGCTGGAGTCTTTCCCCCCTCTTTATAAATAAATTTTCTGCAAAAGGAAACCCACACTCCTCACAGTGGCATCTGTGCATCTGAAATCCCATCCCTCCCAGCAGCCAAGCCCTGCAGAGGAATTGCAAGCTTGGTTTAAGCTCAGCATAAATCAGTCCTAAGCATAAGATTGCCTTTAATATAGGGAGCCTGTAGCCTGGCTTCACAAATACCTTAAATCCTTCTCTTAAGCACTAATAATACTTAATAAAAGTTTTATGAGCAAGGTACATTTTAGAGTAAATTTTCATACCCATTTTCATTTTAAAAAGAACCTCAAGGAGCAAATGTATTCATGCCAGAACAAAGTAATTTAGGAGAGTCACAAAAATGGCACAGGCCTTGATTAGGCAAAGTGACCAGTGGGGATGGGATTCCAAAACTTAATTTACCATGAAGGACTTGAGAAGGAAGGAATTCCCACATGCCAGCTCAGCATATTCCTCTGCCTGGAGGGTGAAGCAGAGCCTGGTCCATACCCTGCCCTGTTACATCCATGTGGAGCTGGACTGCTGGACACTGAGAAGTGTCTCTGTTTTCAGTCTCTTGTTGCCAGCACTCCCCAGTGGCTGTTTATGCTTCCTGAAATGGTGTCCTCCTGCTGGGTTGGGGATTTCCAGGCTGTCTGTGTAAAAATGTGTAATAATTCATACATTTTTTGCTTGTTTGGGGCCAAAAGAAGGTACATTTCCTTTGAATAACTGAGTGTTGAATAACTGAGTTTTCCACTTTGAATAACTGAGTGGAAATGTTTGGGGGCTGTTGTCTCTTTTGTCTTTGGAAGAATAGGCAAGGGACTTTCTCTGGGTCTAAATTACTGGCTCATAGGGCAGGTGGGGGTTGTAGTGGACAGGTTGGCCAATGAAGTGTGAATTCAGCTTTCACCTTGTTGGCAAAGACTGGAAGGGCTCAGAGGATGGAAAATACTGCAGAGTTTTGCATCTCCTTGCCGTTAAAGTTATCATAGCCATGGAGAAGGAGAGCTGGAAGGGGCTTCCAGAATGGATCCCCTGCCCAGTGGAGGTTGAGCTTGTCTATGAACCCATCTGGAGGGGTGTCTGCCTCACCTGTCCTCAGAAACTACCAGAAAGTGCAGATTTCCTACTGCTTCACTCTCCTTAGAGCCAGAATGTTTTCCCTTGTGTCTATCCCAAATCTCCTGTGCTGCAATTTCCTCCCGTGACATCCTGCCACGTTCCCCGTGGGTGTGATGAGCACTTTGTTACTTTGGTGTCTGAAGCAGCTCTGTAGATACCTGGGAGTGTTGTCATCACCTGAAGCTACAGACACCCATGTAGTTTAATCCATTTTCAGAGAAATGTAACCTGGAATCATCATGTTGTCAGGAGATTTGAAGAAGAAAGAAAGGACAGGCCACAAGGAAGGAGATATTTAAGAGAAACCAGCTGCTGTGTTCTGAGCAAATAAACACCTCTCAGTGGTTTTATATATGAGTAGTCATATGAACAGTCATGTTTTCTTCTGAGATTTTAGAAACACTGGGAAGTTTTTAGATGTATTTTTCAAGTGCCCTTATAAACAGGAACTATTTCAAAATATGATGAGAGTTTGATGTCTGAAACAAGGGGTCACACCATTCACTGTGACTCTCTGGGTGTTTCCACAGAGGTTGAAATAGCAGCATTAATAAAGGTGTGAACCCTCTCATCACTTTGGTACCTTTGTGTCTTGCAGGAATCTCCTCTATGTCTACCCACAGAGCCTTAACTTTGCCAACCGCCAAGGGTCTGCCAGGAACATCACAGTGAAAGTGCAGTTCATGTTTGGAGAGGACCCCAGCAATGCCATGCCGGTGAGGGGGTGCTGTGTGCTAAAGAAAACCCCACTGAAGGGAATTGCAGAGTCACAAGTTCAGTGGAATGTAAAATTGCTGTAGTTCAGAGCAAAGAGTATGTTTGTGTAGAGTTTGCAAAGTAGGTGGAATTCTAACCTGAGATTCTTTACCCTGGCACAGGGTGCCCAGAGGAGCTGTGGCTGCCCCATCCCTGGGAGTGCCCAAGGCCAGGTTGGATGGGACTTGGGGCAACCTGGGCTAGTGGGAGGTGTCCCTGCCCATGGCACGAGTGGCACTGGATGGGCTTTAAAGTTCCTTCCAACCCAACCCATTCCATTATTCTGTTTGTGGTGGATACCCCTCCTGTTTGGAACAGCATCTTTGCCTCTGTGCCAGAAAAATTAAAGGTGCCAGACTTGTGTCCAGGGCCAGAAGTGGCCCACACTCAGGGAGGAGCTGTGTAGGGGTGGTTACATTCACCAATTTTGAAGCCACATCTGTGTGTAGGTGTCACTGGGGTTACTAAAACTGTGACTCCTCAGTGACTAAGGAAAACATTGCCTGTAAGTGAAGGGGCAGGCAGATGGAGCTCTACAGATGCACACACTGTAAATGGAGCTCTAAATGTCTCTGCAGGATTATGGAAGAAGTTCTTGGCACAGTTTTATAGGTAGATTCCTGTGCTTTTTCTCGTTTTGCAGGTCATCTTTGGCAAATCCAGCTGTCCTGAATTTTCCAAAGAAGCATACACAGCTGTAGTGTATCACAACAGGTAAGACACAGGACAGCTTGAGAAAGGCCATGGCCCACATGCATAGTGTGGTTCCACCCAAGGGAAGCTTTGCCAGTGTGGAAGTGAAGTAACTCCCCAGTGATTCTGTCTCAGTGTTAATTATTTATCAGTGAGTGTCTGGACAGTGACTGCAGTGTCAGTTGATGCTGTTCTCAGAATTTTGGGACAACTGGGAGCCAGAGTCTTTGTTTGCTGTGGTACAAAGCAGCATTGTGTGATCCTGAGCACGTAGCCCAGCCCAGCAGCACCACAGTCCAGCTCTGAGACAACCCCTGGTTAGCAGTCCTGAAGATTTATGTTATAGACTCCTCTTGGCACATGCCTTGTTGTTTTGCTGGAGCCTTTTGGACTTTAGTTCTGAATAGGAACTACTTGGGCTTGAAAAGATTCCTCTGCAGCTGAGGTGAGGAGTGCTGAATCCAGCAGGAACGTGTTGATGGGCTCTGTAGCTGTGCCAGGGAGATGTTCCAAGGAGAGATGTAGCACTGGGAGAGACTCCTGTCCTGCAGGTTGGGTTGTGGCAGTCTCCACCTTGAGAGCAGAGTTTACTGAGCACGGTGTGAGGAGGGGGCTGCTTCCCCTTTATTTTGTGGACTGGAAGTTTTTCCAGTCCTTGGTGATCAGAAAGGGGAGTTTTAATCCCTTGGCATAGTCCATATGCTCCCTTCCCTGCAGACACTGTAACTCAGGGGGTTCAGTCCCAGGCAATGGGTAGTGAACCACTGTTTGCATGGATGACTCCTGGGGCTCTGCTCTCTGCACAGGTCCCCTGATTTTCACGAGGAGATCAAGATCAAGCTTCCAGCCACTCTGACCGATCACCACCACCTGCTTTTTACTTTCTACCATGTCAGTTGTCAACAAAAACAAAACACCCCCCTGGAGACTCCAGTGGGATACACCGTGAGTGTCTTTCAGTCCTTGTTTGGCAGCACAGCTTATATTCAAATGCATTTGTTTGCGGGTTTTTTAGGATCACTGTCAACTCATATCCACCTGTAGAGTTTGATAAATGGGCAGTCAAGCCTGCAAGGTTCAGAAGTGTGAACTGTGTTGTGTTTTTGTGACTTCCTTCCCACTGCAGTGGATTCCGATGCTTCAGAACGGGCGGTTAAAGACGGGCCAGTTCTGCCTCCCTGTTTCCCTGGAGAAACCCCCCCAGGCTTATTCAGTGCTCTCTCCAGAGGTGAGTCCCTGTTCCTGCTGCAATCAGCAGGAGGACACACATGCTAAAAAGTGAGGGGGTGTGTGTGTACCTATCTGTGTGTGTCCCCGTGTCTTTGCAACTCTCAGGTTATTCATTTCTCAAATACTGTGAAGTTTAGACAGGTGTGTGTGTTTGTGTGTGGGCACACGGGTGGGATCTGAAAAAAAGGAGAAGAATGGGTAACTGTAATTGGAAAAACCTGAATTCTGCTTTTTGTCACGTCCTCACTTCTTTTATCAACCTGCAGGTTCCACTCCCTGGCATGAAGTGGGTGGATAACCACAAAGGGGTTTTCAACGTAGAAGTTGTTGCTGTGTCATCTCTCCACACTCAGGTAGATTTGAAGAGCAGTCCCTGGAATAAAAGTGTTTGATAGTCTTTTGACAGTTGAAGCACTGTCAAAGTTGATGCTGTGAAGGGTGTGATAATCACTTGTAGTGAAATTACCATCTCATTTTCAGTTCTGAGCCAGCAGACCTGTTTTTCCACATTCTGCTGTGAGTATATTTGAGAAGTTCTGCTTAAAAATATGAGCAGTTTGGCCTTTATTCACGGGGGGTGAATGGCCAACAGTGTTTTCAGCCCTCACTGTTGTGTTGAATAAAACAGCTCTGACATGCAGCCCAGACATAGGATGTTTTATTTCCCCTTCCCCCTCTGCCTCTTTTGTTTCTCCCTCTATATTCCATCTGTCTTTGAGCTGAAAAGAAAGATGACAGTCATTTTGACTAATCATTTCAACTTTGTTTTGTTAATTCCCAGTGTGTCACTTTGATGGGTTTTGCGTGTCTTATTTGTGCTGTAAATAGTAATGTGATTTTAGTGCATTTCTGTCTGTTTTTCTAGGGATGCACAGTCTCTAGTTGTACCCTGGCAACTTCTGAACTAGAATTAGAATTAAATTGAATTAGATACATGGGCAGATCCCTCAAAGACAATGAGTTTCTGCTAATTTTGTGAGATTAAAGGGTCAGGTAGAAAAATAAGGGCAAGAACCCATTCATGAGGTACAAATCCATAGAAAATGGGAGTTTCTTTTGAAGCTTCTTGCTGATTATTGTGTCTTTGCTTGTTGTAGGACCCTTACCTTGACAAGTTCTTTGCACTTGTCCATGCTCTGGATGAGCACATGTTCCCTGTGCGAATAGGAGACATGAGAATTATGGAAAACAACTTGGAAAATGAACTGAAGAGCAGCATTTCAGCTTTAAATTCCTCTCAACTGGAGCCGGTAGTGCGATTTCTTCATCTCCTGCTTGACAAACTGATCCTTCTGGTAGTAAGACCTCCTGTCATTGCAGGCCAAATAGGTATTTTATTTAAGTTTTATAGAGAATTACATCGCTGAAAGTTTGACACTTCCAATTTTATCATATTTATGTAGAAATAAAAAAGCCCATTTTTATGCTTTATTTTAGTGCCACTAATATACCATGTGTCTCCCAGATAAAACATGCTGGCACCCAGATCTGCAGTGATATACACAGGAGCAGTATTTAATATAAAGTTCCCAGGAGGGATTGGTCATTTGGTGTGCAAGTTGAGGCACCAGAAAGGAGCCTGGTTTCCATGAGCTGGGTGCTCAGCATGTTTTTGGCACTGGAGCCTGTTAAGGTGTCTCCATCCTGACAGTCAGAAATTCAGAATTTCAACCTTGTTAGTCACCTTGGAGAGTCTGCAAGTGGGTCAGATAAAATCCAGATGCTGGTGTGGATCTGATGCTGGCAGCATGAATAGTCCCTGCTTTTGCTCCCTGTCAAGGGCTGTGCTGTGGCAGCACAAAAAATCTCAAGTTCAGGTCAGGATTAGATCCTTAGCATTTAAAACAGCAGTTTTTGCTGATTTTTTGGTAGGAAGCCTGAGTTTGGACATGATGGAATATAAGTGTATAAGACTGCTTTAAAAACACTTGTAAAAACATTGCCTTAAACATAACCATTATTTATTAGTTTTGTCTTTCTGGGGAAGAATTGTGCTTGAATTTTTATTTACATTTTAAAGCTCTTTCACTCTTTCAGGGTTCTGTATTGGTTTAGTTTGTTTGTATGGAGCATTGGGGACGTTAGTGACTTTATTTTGTTAAATAAAATTGACAGTGTTCAGCTACTTCCTCCTTAAACTGTTGAGAATTGATTTCCGTGCTCATTCTCAGGACAGATTTTTTTCATGTAGAAAAATGTAGATTTCTCACGTTCTCATTTTTAGAACATTTTTTTTTCCCCAAACCAGAATGGAATTGTTCTTTTTGATACAGTTTGTGTTTTGGCTAAGGCTTAAATGGATGAAGTAATTAACTGAGAAAAGGGTGATAAATATCCAAAGGATATTATCCATCAGTTAAACGAAGACTTGATCTTGTTACCAGTGCAGTTGGTGACCAAAGTTGGGCTGATTCCAGAAATCAGGCCCAAATACATTAAATTTGTTATTAATACCATCACTGCAGTCCTTTTGGCAGACTTTATTAGACCTGGTTCCACCCCCAGGCTCAGCTGTTGAGGAGAAATGCTTGCTAGCCTGTACCAAGCTCCACCATTTACCCTTCAGAAGGTGGACAGAGGGCACACTGAGGATTTTCTGTGGCTCCTGCTGCAGTCTGACACAAACTCCTCACTTATTCCTTGCAGTTAACCTGGGCCAAGCATCTTTTGAAGCCATGGCATCAATCATCAACAGACTTCACAAGAACTTGGATGGAAACCAGGACCAGCATGGCAGGAACAGCCTTCTTGCTTCCTATATTTATTATGTTTTTCGCCTGCCCAACACCTATCCCAACTCACCCTCACCAGGTAGCTCTTCTGTCCATTTTATTTCGGGTCCCAGTTTGTTGCAGGGAGGCACAAAGTGTTTGCTGGCTGGTGCTCCTGAGCTCCAACACGTGGCTGGGTCCCTGCCAAGCCCTGATATTAATTCTCTCCATGATCCAGTGCAGCCATTGAAAAGATGGGTTTAATTGCTGTTAGTCATCTCAGAGATTTATCTGTGTGATGCTTTTAAATAACAGTGTCACTGCTGGAAGACCATGAATTATGGCAAAATACTGGCTTTTTAGGGTTTTTTCTGTGGCAGGTGAGACAGAGGTGGTGCACTCTTGGCCTGTCGTATTTCCCAGTCTCCTTCACTAGTACTTTTATCCTTTCCAGCAAAAGTTTAAACACTGGCAAAGGAATGTGAATTACTTGCCTTGAGTACAGGAGGGAAACAAATGAATTCCAGTCCTGCTGAGGAAAAGGGATTTATCTACATGGGAAAGAAGTGGTGTGAATGACAGGCACAGGAAAACAACCCTTGGAAAGACTGTTGTGCACAGAGTGGGAAACCTCTGAGAGGTGTTGGGAAGGTTTTGTACTTAAAACTGTGCTCAGTCCTTTGCTGGGTTTCGAGTCTGAGGTCTGGAAAATATCCCTGTAGCTAAAGACATACCTCACACTGGCTGCCTAAACCCACAGGGGCCTTCCTGCTTCCCCCAGAGCAGTGATCAAACAGCTTTGTGTGCCCATCCTGTTCTCCCTGCCTTTGAGAACGGGGCAGGGGAGAATCCCAGGATGTGCTGAGCTGGAAGGGACCCACAAGGATTATTGAGTCCAACCCTCAGCCCTGCCCAGCCCCATCCCCAGAGTCACCCCTTGTGCCCCAGAGCATCACCCAACCCCTCCTGCAGCTCTGGCAGCCTTGGGGCTGTGCCCACTGCCCTGGGCAGCCTGGGCAGTGCCCACCACCCTCTGGGGGAAGAGCCTTTCCCTGGGATCCCCCTGACCCTGCCCTGGCACAGCCCCAGCCCTTCCCTGGTCCCCACGGAGCAGAGATCAGAGCCTGCCCCTCCTCAGGAAGGTGTGACTGCCATGAGGTCTCCCCTCAGCCTCCCCCTCCCCAGCTGGACACCCCTCGTGCCCTCAGCAGGAAGACACAGGGCACAGTCCCCTCCAGGCTGGTTATCCTGGGGGTTCACTGCGTGAAGGGGGGTGTGAGGCAGCCCGGGGTCAGGATCAGGGCTGCACTAACAGGACCCTCCCGTGCAGGTCCGGGTGGCCTGGGGGGCTCGGTGCATTACGCCACCATGGCTCGGTCTGCGGTGAGACCGGCCAGCCTGAACCTGAACCGCTCGCGCAGCCTCAGCAACAGCAACCCCGACATCTCGGGCACGCCGACGTCGCCCGACGACGAGGTGCGCTCCATCATCGGCACCAAGGTACGGCACAGCTCCTGGCTGTGCTCAGAGCTGGGGCAGGCAGGGCTTTGGGGGGGTTATTTTGTCCTGGCTGTGCTCAGAGCTGGGGCGGGCAGGGCTTTGGGGGGTTATTTTGTCCTGTGAAAGATGTCCCGAGAGCCCCTTCCCGGGTCTTTCCTGGCTGTTGTTGATGACACTCCTGAAACTCTGCTCCTTGGAAGTCTTTCTGACTCATTGCTTCCCTGATGGCAAAAGTCCTTCTGGATTTGTCTAGGAGGACGAGGAATGGTTCTACTGCCTCACTTTCTGCATGGCCAGCAGCCAAATCCTCTGCCCAGCTCTGTGCCCCCAAAGCTTGCACCCTGTGAGCCCACTCTTCCCTCCCAACCCAAAACTCTCTCTCCACCTCCTGCATTCAGCACTGCTGGCTGCTCAGATTTCTCCCCTCCCCGTGTCCAGAGCAAGGGTCTTGCACACAGCAAGAACATTCCTGGTCCCTGCATGGCCCAGAGAGGGTTTGGGCTGCTTGGGGAGAGCCACAGTGAGTTTGTGGTGTGCAAGCTCTGCTGCCACGCTGACTCCCCACAGTGTGGATTCAGAGCACCCAGCATGGTCACACCCTGCTTCTTAAGGACTTAAGATTTCCCTGTCCTGCAGAAGTCCCTGTCCCTCGTGGTGCTCCCAGGCAGGTAAAGGTGCCACAGCCTCAGTCCCAGCCCAACAAGTGTTGGCAGTTCCCTCCCCTGAGAGAGGGCTCTTAGCTGCTTTGGACTTCTCTTTTTGTGTTTGATCTTCAAAGTGTGGTAACTTCACCAAGATGAGGCTCCTTCCCATCTCTGACCCTTCACTCTTCCTGCACAGGGGAATTCCTGAGCCCTCTCAGAGCTGTTGGGATCCTTTGGAATAGCAGTGAGCAAGCAAAGCCATCAGCCTGACCAGACAGGCTTCACTTGGCTGGTCCTGGGTTTTACAAGAGCAAGAAAAACATAGTTTCATAAAGAGGTTAACAAATTTGCATTAATAACAACATCATTTGCTGACTAAATAAGAGGCTGAAGAATTGTGGGTAGGCAAATGATTATTTCTCCCATCAAAGTCTGGACTTAGAAGTCTTAAAATATTTTAAAGACCACTTCAGTATCTTGCTAATTAAACAAGGCTGACCTTTTGTGAAATGCCACAGGCACTGGTGTGCATATGGAATTTACCCAGGCTATCAGGAGTTTAATGTGTGCTGGCTTAGGAATAATGTCACAATACAAAAGGAAGAGAGATTTTCTTCCAGAGGAAAAAGAAAAACTTGTTCTGTGGGGAATTGTTGAGGGGAAACTTTCCTTTAGGGTAGTCCAGCATCAAGAATTAACCTCAGTCTGACTTTACAGACTTCTGGTTGAGTACAATTGTTTCTGCTTGTTAAAAATAAGACACTACCTGAGATCCTGAAATGAGAGAAAAGGGTGCAAAAATTCCTGTTGTTTCTCTGAGTAATGGCTTGAGCACATAAACCCAGAAAGGGAACATGCATTTCAAATTAAAATCTATCACAGGAGGTTTTCTGGTTTAAAACAAACCAAATAGGGGGGTTTTGTTGTTTGAGGGAAGTCTTGAGAGTCCAGTCATGTCATTTTTTTATTCTAATGTAAGATATTTGTAGGTTTGGTATATGTGCTTTAAATCTCCCTTATCAGCTTCTTACTTAATTTTGACAACCCTTTACAGGATTTGGAAGATTTCTGTTTATTTCCACAGCAGAGTAGCTTTTAGATCTGTCACTTGTTTTGCCTTTATTTGTGAATAGAAGCCCTGTAAATTTTATTCCCTACCAAAGCACATTTCTTAAATATCTAAAAAGACTTCTGGTGAGATTTTATGGTTGAGTTGTTGGAGATGTGCTGGGAAAACCCAGAAACCATTGTGGGGTTTCCTTGCTCCTGGCAGTGGATTTGCACAGATGTGTGTTGTGTCCTGGCACAGACTGAGCTGCAGGTTGAACCCCAGGGACAGAACAGAATTTAACAGCAGCTTTGTGAACTTCTCAGTGCCTCTGCAACAAAAACCTCTTGTACTCTTTTATTTTCCAGAGAGGAAAGAGTCCCTTTCCAGATTTTTACAAAATGACTTCTGCTTCTGCAAACACACTGTGTGTTGAATGTTATCCCCAGAACATGATTAGAAATCCTGGGAGTAGAAATATGAGGGGGATAAAGGCATTTTCAAAATTAGACCTGATTTTACAAAACAAGAGCTTAGTTCAGCATTCTGCAAAGTCCTTTTGACTTTAAATCACTGTGAGCGAAATAAAGCATGTTTATAGGTCTGAGCAGGGCACAGAGCTTTGATTTATTTCTGCCAAAAAGTAATTGAGATTAAAACACTCTCCTTATGTGTTCAGTATTTTTTTTATTGGACATCTTAAGCAAAATTAAAGCATTGCTGAGCTCTGCCTAGAGGATAGCTCAGTGGATTAATGGTTTGAATCCCAGGTTACAGCTCTCACTCTGGGTTCAACCTTGAGGTGGATTTTAGTTTGCTGAGAGAAATAGATGAGGCTGGGTGAACTTTGCAGCTGGTGATGATCACTGTGGTGGAATGGGCTGCACCTGGGCTTCATGTATTGGGGGGAAAAAAGGCTCTAAATTGGCACAGAAATTAGGCTGACAGCTCTGGCTCAGGTGAGAGTTGTCAGAAATCAATGTGTGGAATTTATAGGGAATTGTCTCAGGAACGTCTGCCTCATCCCCCTGGGTGTTCCTGACTTGGGAGCAGCCTGAGGGACTACACAAGTTTCAATTTTCCTTTCTGGGTGTCTGGAGAGAGCAGAAAAGAGCAGAGAGAGGGGATCCACAGTAATTTTGCCCACATCATCCATTGCAGGGATAGAATTTGGAGCAAAAACTAGATGGAGCTTTTAAAAAGCAGGAGGATTTTTCAAATATTTTGCTTGCCAAAGCAGGTTGGTTCCAGAAAAGGTATGTGCTTTTTCCTCTCTTTGCCACAGTGCCCAGAGGAAAGACCTGAGTGTCCATGTGAAATCCTGCCAGAAATGCTGGATTTTTACTCCACGAGCAGGAAACCCTGGGAGGGTTGACAAACAGCCTCTGCAAAGCTTCTCAGCATTTCTATAAGAGTTTATAAACTCTGGGCTACCCTAGAAGTGCTGGGAACCTCAGAGAGCATCCTCTGTGCACCAGTTTTCCTCTGTCCCACTGTAAATCTCAGCTGGCTCCGTGGGAATGGGTTTAAGGTGACCAAAGAAAGAGTGGGATTTTTCAGGAGAAGGGTAGTTTTTGGATGTCAGTCATTACAGATGGACAGGTTGGACCAGAGCTGTTGATGAGATGAATGTGATGTGTGTTTATGAGAGATAAAATAACCCTCTGGACTAAAATGTCTGGGCAGACACCTGAGAGTTCAGGCTGCTCTCAGTTCTGACCGATGATGTGCTTGCAGTGTGCCCACTTTGATTGCTTTTAAGGACTGAACTTTAACTTCTGTATGGCAACATGTAATGTTTCTTTCCTTTCCCAACTGCTTTCTATTGCATGCCCAGGGTTTAGACCGCTCCAATTCCTGGGTAAACACTGGTGGTCCAAAAGCAGCCCCATGGGGATCCAACCCCAGCCCATGTGCAGAGTCAACACAGGTGGTGTCTTCGGTAGAGGTTTTTCTGGCTTTGTTTCCCCCTGATGTTTCCCTGTAGAGTATCTTCCTTTCAGTGTACATTCCAGTTTTGGTGGTTTGTTCTTTTTATTTATTTATTTAATATTTCTTTGAAAACTTTTGAGTTTGGCTTTATAAGTTAGCATCTTCTCCACCCACCACCCCACCACGCTGCATGAAAAACCTCCGGGTCCCCTTCCTTCCTTTCAGTGGTTGCTGGTCTGTGAAATGTAAATGCTGTGACTGCTTTTGTTTTCTTTTCTCTCTCTCTCACACGCGTTTCAGCTTCAGGTGGAGCACATTTCTAAGTGGGAGCATTAATCACAGCTTCATAGTTTTGTCCATGTTTGCCATTTCTTTCGATGTCATGAACCATTTTGCCATTTCCATCATGCATTTTAGTGCTCATCATCCAGTAATCCTTCATGCTGTTTCAGTGGAATATTGTGAACCAAAAATTGATTACCACATGACAAATTCTCTCTTAAAACATGGAAATTTGAGCTGCTGGGGCAAGTGACTTGCCAGGGCCAACTGTATTTGTTCTGTGTTGCAAAGTATGAAAACTTTACGACAGCTTTGGTTGGAAAAAGTTCATGAAGCCCCCCTTGCCTGTTGCCCTCCACTGCATGGTTGCCTTGAAAGTACCTCTCAACTGGACCTCCCTTCCAGTTTATGAGCCTTCCCAAAAGATTCAGTCTGAGTTCATTTGCTCTCCTGGCCAAGGGTTCCCTCCCACGAGGAGCAGAACTTGAGTGATTCTGCCCTTCCCTGTGCCAGCAGCAGCATCGCTGAGGGGTAAATCCCCTGCTTTGGCTCTGGCAGATTGAGAGGTACGGGCTGGAATTCCAGGTGTGCCCTTCCTGATGCATGTCGAGAAAATACAACAGTGACAAAGTTTCATGCTTTGCAGCATTGTCTTTGTGCATAAGAACATGCAGTTGTTTTAATAACATGAAAAAAAATTGATGGTCATTTTGTTTAGACCCAGCCTGTAAATGAATAAGAGTTTGAGAATGCTTAAAAAGGTGTAAAGGCAGTAAAAGCCTAGAGTTGGAACAGTGTTTTTGTAAACGTGCCTTGTCCTTGAGCTGCAAACCCCATCCACAGCAAACTTTAATGTGCTGTCATCATTCATTCATCTCCACTCCGTAGGCTACGGATCGAAGTTGTAATCGTATGTCTTCGCACACTGAGACGTCAAGTTTCTTACAAACATTAACAGGACGATTACCAACCAAAAAGGTAGATTTCAGTGAAGACAATTGATATTGTGGGGCAGGGAGGTCAAGTCATTCTGGAAACGTGATGCAATTTCTTCTTTTATTTACAGCCCCATTTCCCCCCCTCCCCGAGGTCATTAGGAACTGCTGGTGCTTAACACCTCTGAATATCCAGGCTGGAGGGAATATGAAGTATTGGGAGCTGAATTGGGAAGAATTAAATGATCACGAGTGGCTTGGCTGAGTTAATGGCCGTAGTGTTTGGAGCCAGTTTATTACTGGCTTTCAAAAAATATGAACAGTGCTGTCTAGACGTGGAAATGTTGCATCTTGTGTGCACAATGATAATGGCCAGGGTTAGGGGGGTGTGCTGAGCTCAGCCAGAGGGGCTAGAAAGGGAATGGGAGTCACTTTGAAAGGGAACTCCCTTAGAGAAGAGCTGAGAGCCTTCAAAAGCAGTGTCAGAAAGGCAAAATGCTGAGCTTTTGTGCAGTGAAAAGGTGGCCCTGCCACTGTGGGTTGGTCACCCCGAGAGAAGAAAACAAAAAGCTCTTTGACCCTACGTTTCTTTCTTACTATTTTAAGTCCTTTCCCACAGTAAATCTACATCTCTGTACAAATTGCTTTATATGTCCACTTTTTACTCCTTTTTCCTGCGAAAATCAGACCAGGCAGAAAGGTAGACTTTTAAACTAAACTAATTCAAGCACCAAACCTTTTTTTTTATTTTTAATTATTTTTTTTTGGGGGGTGGGTGGAAAACTCGTTTGCCACTTGAAATTGGATTCTGGAGCGAGATGCTGTGAAAGGTTTCTCACATGCCATGCCATAACCTCATCCCTCATCCTTGGGCGGGGGTTTCTTTAAGGGGTGCCACCACTGCTTGTCATGTTCCCAGTTATTTAGTTTGCTTAACTCATTGTTTGCCACACTGCCCATGGACCGTGCTGCCATTTCTCATGTGCACTGTGCCCTGAGCTGCTCTGGAGGCTCGGGCTAATCCTGCCTTTGGGTCTGTGCAGCTTTTCCACGAGGAGCTGGCCCTGCAGTGGGTTGTGTGCAGCGGGAGCGTGCGGGAGGCAGCCCTGCAGCAGGCTTGGTTCTTCTTCGAGCTGATGGTGAGCCACCTGCAGCCCCCCACCCTCCCAGCTCCTGGTTAAAGCAGACACTGCAACCCACTGGCTCTGCTGTAATTTATATTCCTGCAGGTGAAGAGCATGGTGCATCATTTGTATTTTGCTGACAAACTGGATGCGCCGAGGAAGAATCGTTTCCCCGAGCGCTTCATGGATGATGTGTCTGCCTTGGTCAGCACAATTGCTGGTGATATAGTCTCTCGCTTTCAGAAGGTAATGGCAAACAATTAAACTGAGCCCAGCTCAGGCACCAGCCCTCCTGCAGGTTGTTTGCTGGTGCCCAGACCAGGAATTGTTTGAAAACACTCAGTGCTCTTCATTTTCTTTCCTATTTTTCTCGTCTTCTTCTCCAGGACACAGAAATGGTGGAGCGGCTCAACACCAGTCTTGCATTTTTCCTCAATGATCTGTTGTCTATCATGGACAGAGGATTTGTTTTTTCTCTCATTAAGACCTGCTACAAACAGGTGAATGCAGATAAACATTATGATTTAACTGTGAACGGCAGTATGGCCTGTTACTCACAACTTTCTTTGGACAGGTGGTAAAATATGAACAAAGAATTCCACTGTTCAGGTCTTTTTAGAGCAAGCAAGGCATTCTCAGAGGTGATTTAGGGTTTATGCCTCTCTGATTGCACTCTTAAATGTGAATTAGGAGTCACTCCCTTGAGTGAATGGACATGCAGCAGAAGGGAAGAATTATTCGCTCTGCTCATCACGTTCAGAGTAATTGAATCAAAAATGAGTGGGAGGTTTTGTGGGGGAGCTCAGACCGTCCTGGTTTGTCAGTGGGTCTCAAGGACACAGTGACCCTGCACGATCATATTGCTCCCCAGGCTCCCCTTCCATCCCTTGGGGGATGCAAGGTCTCCTCCCACGCAGGGTGGGCTCTTTATTTGCAGGGAAATCACCCTGAACCACAACATTTGTTTGACTGCAAACATTGCTGCTGACACTGTGTACAGAGGAGATAACGGGGTATCCGGGAGGCTAAGCCTAGACTCGTTTTTGCTGCAGTCTAAAATAGTTTAGGTAAGGGGCTAAAGAACAGCAATAGCATTTGAGCTTGGTGCTTATTGTATCTTACATATATTATATGTGTTTTATATATGTATCATATATACTGTGTATGAGGCATCTTTGACCTGTTAATGCATCACACTCCAGTCCTGCTTCTCACAAATACCTGCTGAAATCAATAGGATGTGGGTATCACAGAGTGGTTTGGGTTGGAAAGGACCTTAAAGATTAGCTAGTTCCAATTCCCCAGTATGTGAAATGCATAGTTCTTCATCTGCTTATATAAATATGACTCTTA
>JAWWEE010000004.1:1975051-2001594 GCA_035221455.1 Xenops minutus
CCTGGCACAGGGTGCCCAGAGAAGCTGTGGCTGCCCCTGGATCCCTGGAAGTGTCCAAGGCCAGGTTGGACGGGGCTAATGGAAGGTGTCCCTGCCCATGGCAGGGGGTTGGACAAGATGGGCTTTATTGAACCCAGATCCTTCTGTGATTCTGTGAACACACCTGGCTCCTCCTGCTCTCCTGGAACTCCTGGGCCCAGCTGGGCTCTGCTTTGCCGGTACAGATTTATACCTGCAGCATCCTGCTCCCCGGGGCTTGTTGCTGCCTGGGAGCTTCCCTCTTGCTCTGAGGGTGGACAAATGATTTTAGCACTTTTGCCAGCAGTGGCAAGCAAATAATGTACAAAGCCCTGGTTTCAAACAGTGGTGGTGTGTGTGGAGAGTGACAAATGCCACATCCATGAATAGGGCATTATAAACCCCCGGGGCTCGTACGGAACAGCCCGTGTTGTTCGTGGGCCGTGCACAGTGTCCCCCTTTGTGCTGTGGAGAGCAGCTCTACACCGTGCTGGGGGCTCTGCTTGATGTTCCTGAGGGTTCTTCACTCCATACAGTGTCTCCTTGGTGATGTCTGGTTTATTTATTGATTATTTTTTTAAGAGATATCTTTGTTTAAGCTGAATAAATGAAAACTGCCAACTGTATCGGGACTGTTTTTTCATAGTGTTGTACCTGTTTCGCTTGCCCTAGACTGTCTGAGATTCCACATGGATTTCTCTCCAGGGCTCTTCCCAACTGTGTTCCACTGCCAAACAGCCCTGACCCTGAACTGACTGCATAAAACAGCTCCTGCTTTCTGCTGGCCCGAGTGACTGAGGTGGATTTTCTTGCCTTTCACATTTTTAATTAATTCTGAACTCGCACTAATTTGAAGTGGATTAGTTGAATTCCATGATATCTACACCATCTAAATAGCTCCAGGCCCTCATTAAGAGTTAATGAGAAGATTAGTAGGAGTGAGGAGCAGGTGCTTGTGGCCCCGGCTCAGATCATTGTAAAACAAATGAATCGGGTTGAAAGCTGGGGTTTGTGGCTTTGTCCCAAAGCCTCTGCGGGCACCACCCGGCTCAGCTTTGAAGAGCTCTTTGTTGTGTCCTCGGGGTGACGTTCCCACCCCTCTGGAAGCAGCAGCTGGAGAGCTGAGGCTGCCCGGGCTGGCGACTCGGAGAGGCCACTGCGGGCTCAGGTGTGGCCCTGGAACAACACCAGTCACAGGTGAGTGTTTGAAACTGTCCCAGGAACAGGGGAAATGCCACAGATTAAGCATTTAACAGCCACGGGAGGGGGGATGAAAAGAGATTGGCCACTTTCCTAAACTGCAGAAGCCACCTTAATTAATTTACTATATAGATGATACATATATAAAATCGACCCTGACCTCCTTGAGGCAAACACCAAACCATATATATATGTGTGTGTGTATATGTCTTCCCACTGGGAAGCTCTTTGTAGGACTACAGAGGCATTTGGATACCTTTATTATACATACATATATATGTACACACACATATATACTCAAAAAAAATAGCTTTTTATATCTGAGACCTCCAGAGTGGTTTGGGTTGGAAAGGACCTTGAAGATTAGCTAGTTCCAATTCCCCAGTATGTGAAATGCATAGTTCTTCATCTGCTTATATAAATATGACTCTTATATACAGTCAGCAGAGGTATATGTCATTGTCTGGGAGGTGTGTGGCTGAAATTGATGTGTAGCACAAAGAAATGACATGGATGTGACCATTTCATGACACCAACCTCTCAATTCCTTGCCTTGGAGGTGTTTTTGGGGAGCAGCAGTGGGACAGGGACCTCTCCCTTCACTGATCCTCTCCTTTGGTGCTGACTGCAGCATTATGGGTTAAACCTTGCAGGTGTCTGCAAAGCTGTACTCCCTGCCAACTCCCAGCAACCTGGTGTCTCTGAGGCTGGACTTCCTTCGCATCATCTGCAGCCACGAGCACTACGTCACCCTGAACCTGCCCTGCAGTTTGCTCACTCCACCTGCATCCCCATCACCCTCGGTGTCTTCTGCGACCTCCCAGGTGCTCTGGGACCAGGAGCTGGGGGGAGCACAGGCTGGGCTCTGTGCTCAGGCTCCAGTCATACAAGGCAGTTCTGTCATCTGTACCTTCAGTCTCTCGTGCTCATAGTTTTGGAAGGGTTTATTTAGGAATTAGTTTTTCCTGTCACGTGGGTTTTTGACTTCTTTGGAGCTTTTATTATATATAATGGCCACACGCTGTCCTTAGGGACCTTGTCCCCTCTTATATTGGACAAATATAAATGAGCCTTTAAAGAAAATGCTTTGTCCAGTGTCACCCTTTTCTGGCAACACAAGGGTGTTCTGAGCTTGCTGTAGCTTAGTTTTGGCCTGCTCAGGAACAGGAATTGGAATTAGTGTGTCATTCAGGTGGATTAATTAGTTGCAAAATCACGTAAACTAAGTCAAATTAAAGCCTTCTTCAGCCTGAATAAGAGCATCCACGAGTTTAAAGTTTAACTAATCCACTCTTAAAGGTTATTTGGCTTAACTTCCCAAAGGCCTTCTCTGGGGGGGAAGCAATAACAGCAAACTGAATTAAGAGAAGGGCTAATGAGCTGGGATGTAATGGAAGTGGATGTGCCCAGATCCAAACAAAAAAGGGAAAAGGTGCTTTACGTGAGACTCTTTAATTCTCAAAATTGCTTGTATTGTATTCCCTAAGTTTTGGCTCTGTGTTCGTGATGCAGCTTCTGAAACTGGATTTTTTTCCAGAGTTCTGGGTTCTCCACCAGTGTGCAAGACCAGAAGATTGCAAACATGTTTGAACTGTCTGTGCCTTTCCGCCAGCAGCACTACTTGGCCGGGCTCGTGCTCACAGAACTGGCTGTCATTTTAGACCCTGATGCAGAAGGGTAAATCTTTACAATTCTTCTTTTTGTCCAAAGACTTTTCTGTAATTCCAAGCAAATGGTGGATCCAAAGGAAGTTCTGGCCCGGGCAGAATTGGTTGAAATGTGTAAGCTGTGATGAGAAAACATTTCTTTAAGAATCTTCTTCTTTCTCCTTGCCCCTTGTGTTTCGTGCTTCCTTATCCCTCACTCTGTAAACATGATTTCAGTCCCATTTTTCCAACTAAGAAGGGCAAGGCGTTCCTGCTGGAGCCCCCAGCTGCCACAGGAGCACTGCTGGAGCTCTGAAAGGAAAATAGCTTTTCTCAATTGCAGCAAGAAAATAATTTTCAGCATTGCTGGTGGTTTTAAATGTTACAATATATTTTGCCTGTGGTTCTCCCAGCTCTTTTTAACCATAAATTATGCATTGATGAGGCCCCTGTGGGTTACATAAATAGACAAATAAAGTCAAGCATGCAGAGTTTGTCGAGGACTTGCCTGCCTTGTGCAGCAAATAATTTTCTGAGGTAGCCTGTAGCCTTTAGTCCTGACACCCAGTCTGTTCCTGAGTTATTTAGGGCTGTATTCTGCCTTGCCTCTTTAAAATGGGTTGCAATGGAACTTATTGATTGCTTCCACAGCCCTAAGTTCTCTCACAGGCATTTTTCTCAAGGTGGACTCAGAAATACACGCCGAGTCGACAAATGCTGATGATTCATGGTGGATTCTGCCCCTTTACCGAGAGGTCTCGGCAGTCACACGTTCATTCTGCTTCCTCTTGGAGAGGAAAGTGATGCCATAAATTAGAATATTTTCCTGTAGATATACATAACACACTGCAGTCCCATTTGTTTGGCCAGAAATGGGAAAAGCAGCAAATCTTTACCCACATACACAGTCTGCAGAAATCCGTTTTGGGCCATAGGAGCATCCTGCTCACTGGTTAGAAATCAGGAGCTGTCTCTGACTGTGTTTGGCCTTGTTCTCCACAACCTTTCTGTTCTCACTTGCTCTCTCTCTACTTACCAAGCACTTAAGCCTGGCCCAGAATGGTAATTTCTGCCCACTTGCACAAATGAGCTTGCTGGTGTCCACTGGGGAGACAGCTCCTCTCTCAAACCTTACCTAGCCAGAGAAAGCCCCCTGATACCTCCTGGAGGTGCATTTTGATCAAAGCTCCTGAATTTGGGGGGAGACATACACCTGTAATACATTTATTCTTTATTGTGTTCCAGAATAATGTGTAGTTCCAAGTCTGTTGACTTCTCAAACTTCAACCCTCTGCATTTGCCTTGGTAGATATGTTGTGTAAAGTCTGTTCACATCTGCTCTTTGCTTGCCTGTGAAGGCTTTTAAGAGTCCTACAGTATCATCAGCAGAGACTTCAGACTTGCCTTCCATAAAATGTTTTGGCCACCACTGGAGACAGCTCAGAATTGTTCCCAGTTCCTTATCCTGCAGCAGGAGGGGAGAGGGATGTCCATCTAGTTGCTTACTGTGTTAGAGATCTGCTTCAGGTCTTGAGAGGTGATCCAGAGCCTTAAATGTGTTCAGTTTTTGCTCCATTAGCAAGTTATGTTAAGTTTTAGCTCTTTTTTATAAGAACTGTTTGGATTGAGGTGGACAGAAAAGATGTCAGGACCCTGGTCCCTGCAGGTGTGTGTTGGATGGACCTTCTGTGGTGGGGCTGTGCAGGGACAGGGACAGAACAGCCCTCCAGGGCACTTTGGGTCTGACAAACAGGACGTGCAGGTGAAGGAACACACCTGCATGGGACAGGCACAGAGAGGCAGTCCCAGCAGCTGTCTCTGCAAACACTGCAGGGCTGCTTTGGTATGAATTCCCAGTGCCCACATTGCTGATGTTCCAGGCCAGAAAGGGGGCAAATCAGGACTCAGCCCTCAGTGACAAAGTCAGTTTTCCAGAAGTGTGCGTGGGTGTTCACAGCAATTCAGGCCAGGGCTGAGATAACAGAGGGGGTGGTGGGATCAATTCACAGTGTTATCAGCCTGGAAGATCAGGGGGGTGCATTTCCTGCTCTCTGCTGTGGATTGATCCACACATGCCTGCTCTGTTCTGTAAAGTGCCAGAGGAATCCATGGATCCCTAGGTTTGAGTTATGCTGAGTTGCTGGGATGTGTTTTCCCTACCTGCAGTTCTGTGGCCTGTGGGATAGTTTCCCTTGAATTTTCAGGAACTCAACTGAAGTGCCACTCCTTCAAAAATAATACAAAGACTTTTCTTTATCGCTGCTCTGAAGGAACCAGTCACTTCAATAAGCATTTCCTTCCTAGTTGTTAAGGGTCTCACTAATTACACAAACAAGCAACTGTGGGATCTCATTATGGCTTGATTAAAAGCCACAGGGAAGATGTGCAGCTCCAATAGCTAATGTAGCCACTTTGAACCCACAAAAATCCAGTCAAAACCTCTTTTTTTTAACCAGAACTCACCTCTGCTTTTCAGGTAAAGTGGATACTGCCTGAAATTCAGCCCTTGTTTTAAAACCTCAGGTCTGACCACTGCAGCTTGTGTTTTGCTAATGCTACTGTACGAGCTTCCTTGGCTGCTTCATGCACGGGGTGAAGTGTCTCCTTGGCCTGGGTTGCCCCCAAAGCAAATATCTGTAGAGATACCTTGCTGTTTGCTCTGTTCTGCTCTGTGTGGTGGCTGAGGGGATTGGAAGGAGCAGAAAATGAGTCCTTGGGAGACTCAGGGGGAGGTTTTGTGGTTTGAAGGTATGAGCACCGAGAGCAGGGTCACACACAGTGCCCTGCAGAAGGGGCTGGTGCTTGGGCCCTTGCATCTGAATGATGAGAAAGACCATTTTTTGCTGGTTTTCCTTCTACCCCTCCATTTCTTTGCCACTTTTTATTCAGAATTATGAATCTGTAGCCTACTGTTTTGGTTCAATAATCGCATGGGGGGTCAGGAAGCTGGAGCAGAAACCTCCTGATGATTTGATTCAAGCAATGTTCTGGCTTTGTCTCCCTCTAAATGGTGTTAAATAGAAACTAAAAAAAGAACACAACAAATAGTTTTACAAAACCCGCTGTCCTCTCCAGTCTATCTCCCAGTTTTCCATGTTCCCTAAATTCTCCTAATGGTCTTTAGTAGACTCGATGCTTCAGCATAGCAGGACATGGGGCTCTCATTTTTTTATGGAAAATCTGGGAGTTTTCAC
Organism: Xenops minutus; assembly: GCA_035221455.1. Lineage (NCBI taxonomy): Eukaryota > Metazoa > Chordata > Aves > Passeriformes > Furnariidae > Xenops > Xenops minutus. Next base: position 1,981,110 of record JAWWEE010000004.1, read on the forward strand.
ATTATTTTGGGTGTCCCTTCCACAAGGTATTTTTGTATATTTGATATGGCACAGTGAAAAGCCAGCCAGCCATCAGTAAAATACGGGGGACATCAAAAGACACATGTATGGCAGTCCATGTGAAGTTAAAAATAAAACCCAGGGTTTTTTCCCTTTTTGAAGCCCCTTAGTTACAAAGTATGGTTTGCTTTGAAGATATTTACTAATCTGCATGACCCAACTCTCCTTTGACAGTTTATTTGGATTGCATAAGAAGGTCATCAATCTGGTACACAACTTGCTGTCCAGTCACGACTCGGACCCGCGGTACGCTGACCCGCAGGTAAAGGCCCGGGTGGCAATGCTGTATCTACCTCTCATTGGAGTGATCATGGAAACAGTGCCTCAGCTCTATGACTTTACAGGTATTTCACCTTCTCTGCCTTGGGTCTGTGCTCCTCTGCTCACAGCACTGCAGTGGTTGGGTTCTAAAACTGAGCTGTGAGCCCCGTTGCTGTTGGATGGGATCCTTTCTGACCCCGTTTGCACATCTGTTTCCTAAACTGCTCTTGCAAAACGTGCCTTCAGTCACTGTTAACATTCAGGAGTTGCATTTGCCCACCCTGTTTGTGTGAAGAGAAAAACCAGCAGTGCATTTTGGTTTACACCTGGCTGGCTGCTCTGTACACATAGCAGACCTCCCTCCGTGTCTCTGACCTGCTTAAAAGTCACCCCATGTGCTGTACAATTCTCACAGCAATTCCAGAGGGTAAGCAGAGTTCCTGATTCCAGAGGCTAAGCAGAGTTCCTCCTCTTCCTCTTAGCATGTGTTTTATCAGCAGTTCATTTCAGAGCAGTGCCAGAGGTGGGTTATTTCCAACCAGAGCAGGGAATAGTTTGGAATTTGGAGTTGCCCTCTACATCCTTTGAGCTTAATGACAATAAAGCTGCAGGGAAGGATTTGGAGTGGAGTATTGACAGTGGGAAAAGGTGTGTTTCAAGAAGGGTTCTGGCCACTGAGGCTACGTGGGTTTCATTTGACAATTGTCTTCTTTGCTCTCCTGCCCTCAGACTGCAGGGCTCGCACGACTGGGGTGGTTTTCACTTTGCATTGCCAGTTCAGTGACACCAGCACTGGGGAGGGAGGCTGTGGGGAGAAGCTCTGAGTTTGGGGGGTGACTGAAGGGCTGTGTTCCTCTGCAGAGAGCCACAACCAGCGGGGGAGGCCGAGCTGCGTCGCCGTGGACGATTACGAGAGCGAGGGTGGCAGCATGATCAGCCAGACGGTGGCCATGGCCATCGCAGGGACATCTGTCCCCCAGCTCACCCGGCCCAGCAGCTTCCTGCTCCCCTCATCGGTACACACACACCCCTCCCTCTTCCTTGACCCTCCAGTCTGTGTCAACAAGCAAATATTGACGGGTGCGGGTTCTGCGGGGGCTGGAGCAGTGTGTGGCTGGGGGGAGGAGAGGAGGGGGAGATGAGGAGAGGAGCACGTTTGCATGTTGCTGTGTCTGTCTCTGGGAGGGTACCAGGAAATGCCAGGCAGGGATAAAAGCCAACAAACCTCAGAAAATGGGGGGATTCTCTTTTCTCCTAAAGATGCTCTTGTTCTGAAACAATCTGATAAAACCTCTGTGAAGTGCAGTGGGTCACTATGAGCTGTAAGCCCTAAGCACAAACTCCTGCCACATCTAAATCCCCCCTGGCTGAAGACACAAGTGGGCCATTTTCCCTGTTCTCTGCACAGGGGGGGAGTCCTGATGGTGCAGCAGGCAGACCCTTCCATTTCCTCCTTCTCCTCTCTTCGCTCTGATATCAGAATCCTATTTTTGTTGGATTTACGTGCACTCAAAGCGAGTCACTGATAGATGCATGAGATAATAAATGGAGCCCCTCAGCTAAACCCTGAACCTGCAGGAGGTCTTTAAAGGCATCTTGAGGGCAGAAACTCGTTTCTGTGCCGTGCTGCTGGAGGTGTTGGGGTGTGGGATACACTGTCCTGGCCTGTGTGTTGCAGAGTGGCAGGCAGCACTCCACCTTCTCGACAGAGTCCAGCCGCAGCCTGCTCATCTGCCTGCTCTGGGTGCTCAAGAATGCAGATGAAAGTGTCCTGCAGAAATGGTTCACCGACCTGTCCGTGCTGCAGCTCAACCGCCTGCTCGACCTGCTCTACCTCTGCGTGTCCTGCTTTGAGTACAAGGTACTGCTGTGCCCTCGGAGCTCCTGCAGGGCCTTGCTGAGGATCTTTGTGCTCCCCCCCCTTTTTACACGACAGCCCAAAGGCATTTCCTGCTCTCCCCAAAGTATTTCCTGTGTTTGGAATCCCCAGGCTGGGCACGGCTCTGTGCAGCCTCCAGCCTTTTCCCCTGGTTGCTTCTCAGCCATGTGGGTGTCTGTGCCTTGTTTCACTCCTAAAGCAGCGTGTGATGCTTGGCACTCACCTGGGAATTGCTGCAGGAAAGGGGGTAGCTCGTGGTCACTGTAGCAATGCTACAGTCTGGGTACTTTATCTACCTACCAACTAAACCTGTGTTCCTTCCTCACTGCATGTCTTTAGACTGGGAAGATATTTTGAGTTGTTAATTCTTAAAACATAGCCCAAATTAAAAGAATCTTCCTCTATGGTCTCCTTTGAAACTTGCAGGGCAAGAAAGTGTTTGAAAGAATGAACAGTCTGACGTTTAAGAAGTCGAAAGACATGAGAGCCAAACTTGAAGAAGCTATTTTGGGAAGCATAGGGGCGAGGCAGGAAATGGTGCGGAGAAGCAGGGGACAGCTGGGTAAGTAAAGAAGTCCTCTGTGCCACCCCCTTTTTCCAAAAACTGCTGCTCCCATCCCGTTCCCAGCAGTTACTTTCACCCATCTGTGCTGTGGGACATGGACAGAGAGGCTCCTAGAAAAGCTGTTTGCAGTTTGCACCACCCTTCAGTGGGTCTGCAAAATCTCTACGCTTTTCTTAAGTTACAGACAATTTATTTGGTACTTGATTGTTTTTGTGGCCATGAGATCACATTTATGGCACCTTCTAGCCCAAACTTCTTCCAGTGTAGCATCTTCCAGAGCCACCTTCTGGTAAGTCCTGTGCAAGGCTCAGAGTGGAGAACAAACTGCCTGATCTTCCTTTGGTAGCTCTGAAAATGCCTGGATGTTTCTGTTAACTTAAGGAGACTTGAAATAGCCAGTAGTTGGGATGACAAGCATCTTCTGACTTTTACTGTTTGTAAAAAACAGTGATTTTTCTGAACATCCAAATTCAAAGGGTGGCCCAGGGGTTGGGACAAGAGTCAGAACTGTGGTTTTGTCTCCTGCTCTGCCACACATCAGCCTGCCATCGTGGGCTGAGGTGAATAAATATTTTAGAGCTGTAATTAATGGATCACTTCAGAGACATGGAGGCCTTTATATTAATTTTTTTCTTAATCTGGCCTGATTGCCTTTATTACTTGAAATTCTCCTGCCTTCCCATCAGTGAGAATAAAGACTGTGAGGTGGGAAAGGGGGTGTTGGCACTAGGCTGAGAACATTTCTGGGTGCCAGCTGAGGACAGCAGTGTTGGAATGCTGAGGATTGGCACACTCAGACTCCTTGTGTGCACCAGGGAAGGGACTTCTCCTTCCAGCCCTGATAGTGCCTCAGGCTCTGAGGAGTCACAGTTTGCTGTCACCTGGCACCTGTGAGCAGATCTGGAGTGAGCATTAGCTGACTGCTGCTGTTTGGCTGCTCCCCTGCAGAGAGAAGTCCTTCTGGGAGCGCCTTTGGAAGTCAGGAGAATCTGCGATGGAGAAAGGATATGACTCACTGGCGGCAAAACACAGAGAAGCTTGACAAGTAACTCTGCCTTATCCTTCTTCCTTAACTGTGTGTCTGTGAGAACAGGGTCCCTGTCCCCACAGAAGGTCCCTGCCAGCAGCCATTTGGCCCTGGGGGGGTTTGGCCCTTGGTTGGACAGGGCTGGCTGTGTGAGAATAGCTTTTAGTCCAACACTGCCCTACTAATATCTCTTTGCTTTCCACTGTCCCTTGCTGCCTTAGACTTTAAAATGAGATTTAAAGAGGCTAATGCAATCCATTACTGCCTTAAGACCTTGCCCTAAGCTGCAGTTCAGAGGGAAGATCCATTAACAGTTTTCACAGATAGCATATATATCTCATGTCATATTTCCTTTATTCCATAAGAGCATTCTGGAGTTCTCAAAGCTCGCTTTCCTTTCCTGTCCTAATCCATCACTTTGGTTGTTTTTCCACATGTGCTGTGCTTTTAGAAGCCACAAACCAGCCAGGTACTGTAGCATTGGTGTGCAGTTCTTATAAATTGCCATGTTGTACATCTGCAGACTCAATCATCACAGCGTTGTTTGTGATGCTTGGCAGAAGTTTTCAGTGTGTGTGTGCAGCTGATTGGAATGAGCTCTTTCTGCTTATTACACCCATTTCCTTTCAAATTCCCTCCCTTGGTGTGGTTTAATCCAGAGGGCTCAGGAGTTGTGGTTGAGCTTCGCTGTGCACGTTTTCTGTTCCCTCAAATTGCAACCTGCAGCCTCCATCCTCCCAGCCAAAGAATTGTCCCTAATCCTGGGAGAGCAATCTTGGCCCAAGAAGAAACAGAGCCCAGGTGGAGATCAGGTCAAATTTTACCCTTGAAGACTTCCTGGAGTAGCAAGTAACTCTCCACAGCTTCTAATTGCTTCGTCCCACACAAAAATGCAATTTCTTGTGTCAAGTAGGGATTTTTTTGTCCAAGGCTCCAGTCCTGTTGAGGCACTGGAAAAGCCAAATGACTAGAGTGTTTCAACCTGCTGCTGAAGTGATGTGCATACAAATTCCAGAGCTGTGGGCAGAGTTACACCAGACTCAAATTTGGCCTGAAGAACTCATCAGTTCACTGCTGACGCTGGATCTGAGCCCTCTCCTTCCCAGAAGGACCTCACCCACATGTTTAACAGCTGTGGAGTACCTTGATGGCCAAAGGATGGTATCTCACCTCACAAAATTAGCTGCTTAGATAGTTGTAGACCTGCTTTCTAACCCTTGCTGGCTGTGACCTGGGTCCCTCCCGTGGCTCTGTGTGTCCTGTGTGCATAGGTAGAGCCTGGCCCTGTGAAACCTCATAAACAGGCTCTCTCACAGCCAGAACTGTGCTCAGCTAATTGCAGGTGGTGTAGTTTTATGCACATGGTATTATTCTGTGTAGGGCCAGGCCCCAAGCCTTCCTGCTCTGGAGGTGCTGGGTGTGTGGTGCAGCTCCCAGAGGAAGGAAGCAGAGTGTGGCAGGGAGCCAGATCAGCTGCCACCCTCTTGGTTGTGTGTTTTACTTGGATTTTGGCATTCCTGTGGGTCACCCTCCTGCTGGGATTCAGCCTGGCACGAGACTGCCCAGGGTGGCACCTGTGGCAGGGCAGGGCCAGAGCTGGGCTCTTGAAATACACACCTGGATGTGTGCCCAGAACAGCTGGTGCCACTGGAATGAAGGGGTTGCTGCCGAATTCCTGGAGCCACAGGTGTGAGTGGGTGTATGAACTCTGCAAGGCTTTCCAGGAAAAGTGAGTGCCTGGCATGGGACAGCAAAACTGTGTCCTTTTCCTTGGAGAGGAGGTTGTTCCTGGGCAATTAGACATTCTGTAGGTTGAGCACATAAGGTTGCCCTCTGTGCTACGCCCGCTGCAAGTGCAGTTCCCCAGCTCGTGTAGCACCACCGTGTGTCCACAGCCCGTAGCATAAAGCCCTGTGTGCTGTTCCTGGTTGTGCTGTCGCATGCCTAACAATGCTACTAAACCAGTCTCCAGCTGGATTTGGGTTTTAAACTGTTGTTGTGCTCCTGGGAGAGGAACAGAGTGTCAGCAAGTAGTGTGAGCTCTCCAAGCATGGTGAACGTGAAGCCTGTTTGAGTCTATATCTGTAAAACACTGAGTCTTTCTTCCTGTCCTCTCAGTGAGTGCATTGAAATATCCTTGTGGTGTGGTCCAGTAATAGATACACAAATCCTGACTGGGAATTTCCTGACCATGGGAAAATATTTTTAACTGGGAAATATGTAGGTCTTAATCAGAAAGTAATTCTATTGTTTTCTTTGCTCTGCTTAGATCAAGGGCAGAGATAGAACATGAGGCACTTATCGATGGAAATCTTGCAACAGAAGCCAACCTGATCATTTTGGATACACTAGAGATAGTTGTGCAGGTAAGGATGATCATGAAACAGAGATGTGATGACACTGGGATCAGCTGGGTGGGCAGTTTGTTAAAGAGGACCTTCTTGCTGCTCTTCACTGGATGAGAACTGTCACAACTGCTCTGCTGCAGCAGGAAGGGGGTGATGCCTCTGCTAATCCCTGTGACATTTTGGTTTTACTCTGCAATACCTTCCTTCAGACTTTCTGAAAGCTCTTCCCATTTTATAATATGAGGAATAGTAGTTCAAAACTCATTACTGAGCCGTGGAATTTTCCAAGTGCTGTCCTGGTCTAACCCATTCCTCTAGTTCCTCCCAAATGTGCCTCAAGTCATGACATTCTGTGTCTGTGCTCACTTTGCACGGTACAGAAGAGCTTGCAGGCCCCTTGGTCTGTGTGCACAGGTGGGTGAGGGCACATGGCAGCTTTGTCCCCTTCTTTCTGTGTATAGAAAACCTGGAGGCAGGCAGGAGAACAGCTCCCAAATCCACCTCTGAGCTGCAGAGAGGAATCCCCAGATTGCACCTTGTGCCTGAATAATCCATCTGAAGCTCAGCCATGGGCTTCTCTTTTAGCAGAAAAAGGTCTCCTAAGCTCAGAGCCCCTTTGGGGAAGAAGAGTCATCATTCCATGAGCTTTATCCACAGCTCAGATGTTCATTACCTGGGGGTTGGTTCACAATGTGGCTAAGTGGATGATTTCTCCATACCAAAGGGCTTTTTGTCAGAGTTGTTTTCTCTCTTTCACACACACAAACACACCCAGGGGGTTCATTTTGGCTCATGCAACTCTTGGTTTCCCTTTTCAGACTGTTTCTGTGACGGAGTCCAAAGAGAGTATCCTCGGTGGGGTGCTGAAAGTGCTTCTGCACAGCATGGCCTGCAACCAAAGTGCACTTTACCTCCAGCACTGCTTTGCCACACAGAGAGCTTTGGTCTCAAAGGTGAATTCCCTGGAGATGCTCTAACATATTCTGACAGCACTGAGGGAGGATGGGACTGTTCCATCCCTTGCACTGGGGTCACTTCACCAAGCAGTTATTATTTTGTGCACTGTTGATGTTCGGGCAGTGTGGTCTGAGCATTGATAAACTGGTTTTCTCAGTCAAAATGTATGCATTTTGGGTTTGATGGCTGCACGCAAAGGTACAGCTCAGACACTGAGTGGATTCCTGCTGGGTGAGCAGGCACAGGCACCTGCTCAGTTGGGAGCATAAGGTGGGATGTAAACTGTACAAATCTCACTCAGAGTGGATTTGTTTTACTGGGTTTATGAAAACAATGTCCCACTTTTGGTGGGTGTGCTGAGAAAAGCTCAAAAGTTTTAAGCCTGGGTTTTTAGAAGTGATATAAATTGATCTGAGGGTATAGGTGTAGGAGCAAGGTGTGGGGGAGATAAAATGAGTTGACTTCCAGTGCTGTCAGTCTGCTCTGCCTTTCTGTAAAGTGAAATGTCTCAAATTATCATCACTCCCCTCCAAGCAGAGGCCACTGGGCTTCCTCTGCCTCCAGTGTGTGCTCGCTGAGGCTCAGCCTGGCCCTGCTGCTGTGTGTCTGAGCTCTGACCTCCTTGTGTGCTGTTCCCCAGTTCCCTGAGCTGCTCTTTGAGGAGGAGACAGAGCAGTGTGCAGACCTGTGCCTGAGGCTCCTGAGGCACTGCAGCAGCAGCATCAGCACCATCCGCTCCCATGCAAGTGCCTCCCTGTACCTGCTCATGAGGCAGAACTTCGAGATTGGCAACGTGAGTGTCCTGCCCTTGCACACAATGGGGCTGGGGGCTGCTGGCTGTGGTTACACCCCCCAACAGGGACTGGCACAGCTGGGGGGACACCCTGGCTCTGGGCACAGGGACTGTGAGGGGATTGAAAGCATTGTAAGATACAGAGACTCCAGGTTTTAGGGCAGACAACACCAAAATCAGCTGTCTGGAATAAAGGCTGTACTGTGAGAGCATCGTGGTCTTCAGTGTGTGGGAGAGGAGAAGATGCAGGGGAGAAAACTCAAACTTTGGCAGGAGAAGCTTTATCTGGAGCTAAATAATGCTGTCACCAGATTATGAAGCTCAGCAGCACCAGAGGGTTATTATAATCACTGCTCTGAGACAGCCCTTTTTGCAAAACTTCAGTTTTCTCTTCTATATCAGGTCTCTGTCAGGAGGAGGTACCATGGCCAGGGCACTGATGCTGCAGTGTCTCCAGGTTGCTGAACTAATACCAATATCTCTGCTGCAGAACTTTGCCAGAGTGAAGATGCAGGTGACCATGTCTCTCTCGTCCCTGGTGGGCACATCCCAGAACTTCAATGAAGAATTTCTGCGACGTTCCCTGAAGACTATTTTGACTTATGCTGAAGAAGATCTGGAGCTCAGGGAGACAACATTTCCTGACCAGGTGAGAGACACATACCACAGGAGAAGTAATATGTAGTTTATTAACAAGCTTCCATCTAGAACTGGAATTTGCATGCATTCCCCAAAGAAGGGTTTGGGTTTTGTTTGCTTTTTTTGTTAATCATACAAGTACCTAAACCCCAGGCCTTTAATTCTGACAGGATGCAACCACACAAAGGTTTGGAGTGACTGTGGCCCTCACATAACAGTGTGTAGCTCAGTTGCCATGGCCAGTTCATGACAGCAGCATATTTCTTACAGGTCCAGGACCTAGTGTTCAACCTCCACATGATCCTCTCAGACACTGTTAAAATGAAGGAGCACCAGGAAGATCCCGAAATGCTGATTGACCTGATGTACAGGTAGAGTTTGCCCTGTAGGGACAGTAGGTGTCAGTGCTCCACATGCTCTTTGAACAAGGCTCAGTACCTGCTGCTCTCCTGTATCACAGTGTGAGGTGGGGTGTTGCTCTGAGCTTTCATTACTTGTTTTTTATTAGCAATCCCTTTGCTTGAACTTAATCCTGTTTTAGACTGCTTGCCACACTTCACCTGAAAACAACACAGCTACTTGTTGTTTGGGTTTGGGCTCAGATGTTGCATGTTTGAGCTCTTACAGGACTAGTTTTGGAGCAGTTTTGGGTCTCAGTGCTCACAGACAAATATGTACCTGTCTGTTGTGTTTGAATGTCATGTTGATAGGTTTTGTTTGGCATTTAAGTAGCTTGTCTTGGATAAAAACAGTTTCCATTCCCCAGAAGTCCCTGACAATCTCATCCTCCACCTGAGTAAAGACAACTCTCCCTGCTTGCTTCAGGGAAAACTTGAGGAGCTTCCAGGACCTGCTTGCACAGAAGGCTTTTTGGCAGTGGTACATATGATGGTTTCCACATGCTAAAGGTGTTCCAGAACTGTGTTAAGATCTCAGCTACCAAATTTCATGGTGGTGTCTGCACAGATGTCCCTGAAAGCTTCTCAACAGTCAGCAGAGGTTTTGTCTTGAGCAGCCAGGCAGGTCTGCTCTGATTTGTTTTGGCTTAATACCAGTGTCCAGGTGAAATATGGGCTTTGGCCAAGAGCTTCAGCTCCAGCTGCTCCCCACCATGAACTGGCTCAAAGATCTACAGTTCAGGGTAATTTCCCACCTGCACAGCTTCTTACCTCGTGTGCTTCTGGAGAGCAAAGCACTGAGGGTGGGTGCTGTTTGCAACTCAAGTACCCTGTGAAAAAACCCACTCTGGAGTTCTGTGCTGGTTCCCAAGGGACGTGAATGAAATGCCAGGGCTTTTCTTTCCCCCCAGGATTGCAAAGGGCTACCAGAACTCCCCCGACCTGCGGCTGACGTGGCTGCAGAACATGGCTGGGAAACACTCGGAGAGGAGCAACCACGCCGAGTCCGCCCAGTGCCTGGTCCACTCTGCAGCCCTGGTGGCCGAGTATCTCAGCATGCTGGAGGACAGGAAATACCTCCCTGTAGGCTGTGTTACATTTCAGGTGGGAATTACCCTCTGCAGGGGATTTTTGGGCTCTCTCACCTGTTGCTGAGGTGCAAAGAACCTCCATGTGCCAGGTGTTCCTGTGCCAACTGAGCTTACTCACTGTTGCTGCATGAATAATAAGCTGCTCCATAAAAAGAGAAAGCTGGATTTTATGTATATTCCCTATAAAAACACAAAGCTGGGTTTTATATATATTCCCTAAAAAAATACAAAGCTGCTTCTCTAAAAGTTCTAGATTTGACTGAAAATCAGCTTGCTTTCAAAGTTGTTCAAATTGAGTAAAATGCTGTATCTCTCCTATCTCCTCAGAACATATCTTCCAATGTTTTGGAAGAGTCAGCAGTTTCTGATGATGTTGTATCACCAGATGAAGAAGGAATCTGTTCTGGGAAGTATTTTACAGAACCTGGTCTGGTGGGATTGCTGGAACAGGCTGCAGCATCTTTCTCCATGGTAGAAGACTTTAATTTCTTTATCTCTCTTCTTCATCAGCCTCACACTGTTGGGCAGTAGGAATGAAAATGTTTCTGTGTAATTCGATTGTAAATGCTTAATTTGCATGGAGTTTTAATTGTTTGGGAGAGCCTGGTTTGTCCTCTGCAGTAAACTGTGCAAAGGATGGGGCCTGGGACCAAGAGGCCTCCTTGTGTTCCCAGCCTCTTCCACTTCCCTCCCAAATCTGGGAGTCACAACAGGAGCAAAGGCCATAGTGGTTTTCCCTCTCTTCAGAAAGAGTAGGCTGAGAGCCTTGTGTGAGCAGTGTGAGTGGAATAGTGTAGCCACCAGAACCCAGGGAAAACAGTGAATTATTTCCTGCTGCACAGTGTGAAGTGCCATTCAGTGGGTTTAAGTGCAAGCAGCAATAACTGCAGGGCAAAGCCATGGAATTCCTGCTGTGGTTTGGCTAAGCCACTCAATGCAGTGCCTGCAGTGGGGGGATCCTCAGGACACTTCCCAAGGCCCATCTGATGGAGCACCACAAGGGGATGCAGAAGTCACACAGGCTGGAGATGCTCTGAACAGAGCGAGCTGGGCTGTGCCCTTCAGCTTCCACATTTCATTCCCACAGGTTTGGTTGGGATCCTATTTAGCTAGTTGTGCTCTTGTGCCTGTATCCACCCAAAGCATCCCAGAATTGATTATATTAATAATCCCATTTACTAGCAGCAGTGTGTAATGCAGTAGGCTCTTGATTTCAAGGGTAGCTGAGGATTTGAGTCCATTCATGTGAGGGTACATTTTAAGAAAAGGTGCTGATTACACCACGGTGCTGTCTGAGCCACCTTTGTGTTCTGCAGTGTTGTCATTTGAATGCTGGTAGCATGAATTATTCTGGCTGTTGAATTGATGGAGCAATCTGATGGACCTTATTTTTGTAGGCTGGCATGTATGAAGCAGTTAATGAGGTTTACAAAGTCCTTATTCCTATTCATGAAGCCAACAGAGATGCCAAGAAGTTATCTACTATTCATGGTAAACTACAGGAAGCTTTCAGCAAGATTGTCCACCAGGTAATGGTTTGAATTTTCAGCTGCAGGGTGAATTGTGAAGAAACTTGAAATGCTTAGTGCAAGTAGAATGAAAAGCCATTATAATCAGATTCCATGAGAATTGCCAAATGGTGATCCACAGTAAATACGAGGATCACTAGCAGAATATTTTCTCTCTGGACATTTAACATGAGAGAACATCACAAACCAAGTTATGTTGTAACTTCAGAACTATCCAAGAGTTAAAATCTCCAGCCATCTGTTAGTTGATCCTTTCAGGTGTTAGTTTAAACTGTGTTTTGCATGTCTTGCCTTTAGCCTGGTAGGTACCATTCAGAAACATTGGGGGCTTTATTTGTCTGTTCATATGGTGGCTAAATTATTGAAAGAACCTTTCTAAACTGGCATGGTGCAAAACCCACCAGCTCAGGGGCATTTGGTGAGAGACTGGGTGTCCTCCTTTGGGTGCATGACTTACAAGCCTTGAAACCACTGCAGGTTTTGGGTGCTTACTTTGGTGCTCGTGTTTTGGCCTTTGAAACTCTTTTTTTTTTGGTTTCTGTGACATGCCCTTTTTACTTTTCATTACACAGAGTACTGGCTGGGAGGTAGGTAACTCCATTTTAGTTAGTAAAGAACACTAATAGATCCTCCAGATGACTCACGCCAACGCTTGCCCACATGTGCTAGCTGTGGGTGTTTCTGTTGCTGTCTGCTGTTAAAACAATTCATTAACCAAAGAAATCCCAATAAACTGTGGTTGTAGTAGGAAATTCTTCATAAGCAGCTGTAGGTAGTGCATGGATGCTGACGTGTTCCACTAATGAGGTTCTTTGGTGAATGAGCCACTGTATCATCACTAGTTTGTTTTTATAATTTGTTTATATTTCTTTCCATCAGCATTGACACAGAATATCATCCCTCCATACCATGTTTTCACCCCACCCACAGGGGTCGATTTAAGCAATGGTGCTCAGAGGTACCAAGACACAAACCTGGCTCCCTGCAGGTGCAGGTCTTTGGAGGAGAAACTGCTTCATTCTGTTCATTTCAGAGCAACCAATTGTGACCTGGTGGTTTCTCTGGCAGTAAAATAGCTCAGTTGTGTTAAGTGGGGTCAGTTTTGCTGCCTTCATTTTTGTAGGGGCTGTTTGCTCACATTTCTGTGTTATTACACCACAAGAACCACACTTTTGGGTTAGAAACAGGCAAAGAGTTGGTTTTATCTGCAGAGCCAGTTTGACTCCAGCCCCAGGGACACAGTGGGTACCCTGAGCATGGAGGGGTCTCAGAAGGCATTTAAAATGTTCTGTGAATGTGATGTTATTTGCTTGGGTCTCATCTTTCCAGTTTATCTCTGCTTTTCTGTCAATCAGGCAACTCATTTTAGGCCACCTCGCTCCAGGTTTGCACCACAGGAGAGCATTAAAGGCCACCCTGAGTGACCTGGGGCTGAGACCCAAAGGGCCTTGATGAGGGACAGCAATTCATTTGGCCTGATGATGTCTGAATGTCAGTTTTAATTGCAGCCTGGCAAAAAGAATGAAATGCAAACCAAACCCTGACTCATCAGGGTAAATCATTTCCTTATTGCCATGAGAGGTCCCAGCAGAGGAGGCAGCCCAGAGCACCTGCTGTAGGTGTGCCAGTGATGGAAATGTGTCCAAAACCCAGCAAAAGTGAAGGCCTGTGAGCATCTACTTTATTAGTGTGCCCCTAAATCGACCCCTGGAGAAACTGCTGCCATTGGTTATGATTCTAACCTCACTTGGTCATGTTTTACTGCATGGTAAAGACACCCGTGGTTTCAGTTCTCCTCTGTCATCGTGCTCCTCATTGCCACACCTTTTCTGACCTTTGTGCTTTGTAGCTTTCAGGTTTGTTGCATGGTTTGCCCTTTTCCCTTATTTTAAATATTTTAATTGATGCTCGCCCTTTTTTTTTTAATTTATTTTGTTTTATTTTAAAATTTATTTGCTGCCAATTTGCTGCTTGTTTGTTTTTTGGAATTTCCCTAATTAAATACTTTCTGTTTTCTCCTCTATCGCCCTGGTTGCTGACCCTCCTCCCCACTCTTACTATTGTCTGTTGTGGTAAGTTCCTACTTGTGGAATTTTTTTCCCCTTTCTCTTCCCCCTCCCCACCTCCCTTTTTGTTTTTTGTTTTACACTGTGGAACCCCCAATTTCATTTAACCAAAGAGCTATGCCAACAGCAGGACCCCCTGGTGGCACAAGGACAGTAGTATTGCCAACTACAAGAATGAAAGTGTCCCAAGTCTGGCACCAAAGCATTTCTGAGCTCTCCCTAAACACACCAAGTTGTGGGTTCTGTGTGTTTGTTCAGTGAGTAAAAGCTGAATTAATTCTTTTTGCTTACTTGCCAGTTAGAAAAGTTAGGAAAAGTCTTTTCATGCTACGCTATGAGAATTCAAAAATGCTTTTTAAGGAGTGCAGGGAGAGGTTCCCAGTGAGTAACAGGAGCTGATGCTTTCAAAAAAATCCATTTTGGAAGACCTGTAGTAGTTGGCAACACTGCAGAGGACCTTGGGTTAAATTTGAGGAAGGAAATAACTGTGCTGAGTTTGGAAAAGGCGATTGCATCCTGCATTTGGACAGAGTTACTTTTATTCCTGCACCCTTCAGGCAGCTGCTGCTGTCTTGGTCTCAGTGAAGAAAGCAGATGATCACTCTTGCATCTGATTTTTTTTTAAAAAAAATCTTGTTGGCAAAGCTTTTTGTGCAAGAGATAACCCTAAAACTTTATTCCCAGCAATTTGGAAAGGTATTTACCATGCATAATAACAACTCCTGAACCTTCATGAGTCGTGGTGGCTGTTACCTGCTGTGCCAGTCGTGTGATGGCTATTCAGTGTTCACCTTCATTCTCTTCTCCTCCCCAAGTCCTATTATTTTTGATAAAATAATAGGAGGTACAATGCTTTTAATAATTCCTCCCTCATATCTGCATTTTTAGCTCTTGTCAGAAGCAAGGCCAGGCAGTATTAAGTTATTTGTTTAGTTTTCACTGCTGGGGTTGGAAAGACTTTGGTGTTGGGTCCATTTCACAGATCCCAGTATGGAGCCATCCCTGCTCCTGATGCCAGGCATGGGGCTGAGCTCTGCTGATCTCAGGGGCCTGGCAGCTCCTCAATGGCCTTGGGAGGTGTGGAGTGCTCTGTAGGTGTTTGTGTCCAGGCATGGTTTCCCAGCATCAGGGGCTGGCACTGCTCCTCACTGCTGCCTCTTCTCCCTGGCATCCTCATAGCTGAGCTGAGCAACTGGATTTTCCAGGAAAAGCCAGTGCAGCTGATCTTCATGGCAGTGACAGGAGGGCTTGAGCTGGGAGCTGCCTTCACACAGGGGCATGGAATGTCACCAGCCTTCCCTGCTGCTCCTGCCACTCCCCAGGGCCCTGTGACTCTTACTTGACATATTTAATGAGTGCCACCAGAGCCCCTTATTAAGGTTTGGGGAGCTGTTCCATGTGGCAGTTCCCCTCAGGTAGACATGGAATCATGGAATGGTTTGGGTTGGAAAGGACCTTAAGGACCATCTTGTCTCAACCTCGTGCCATGGGCAGGGGCACCTTCCAGTAGGTGCTGCCTTGGGAAGTACTTTGAGAGAGGAGCTTTGGGATCACAGCCTGTAACACTGAGATGGAAGAAAACAGCCCAGGAAGCTGGAAAAGGGATTTAAGAGTGGATGAAATTATCCAAAACAGTGGCTTTGAAAAGGTGGTGATGAGTAAACAAGGCTCAGTAGGCTGCTCATTCCTGTATGGATCCAGAGGGATGGACACTGGACAGAGACAGGGAGCCTGGGGAAATAGCAGCCAGATGTTGGCAGCTGGCACTCCCAATAGAACAGCTGGAGTTCACACCTGGGAGGTGCTCCTGGGGTCCTGTGGTGTCATGAAAACCCTGCAGTCTGCACTGGCAGCTGGGGCTGCATAGGAGCCCCTCTCTGGAGGGGCCAGGGAGCCTGGACAGGGCCAGGGGTTGTTTTTTTGGGATCAGGGCAGCCACTCACCCAGGGACCTTCAGGAGGGCAGAGCTCACTGATGCCCAGCTCTGAAGTGGAAGTTTTGGGACCTCAGGCACCCCCAGGGTGATGTTCCAGAGTTTCCTCCAGCCCAGGAGAAGGCAGTGACTTTTTCCAGTCTGGAGCTGGCCTGAGGGATTTTGTAATTCTAGTTTGGCTTAGCTGTCCTCTCTGCCTTCCATAGATGATGTTCAGCATCCCCACAAGAGATGAGGTTTGCCATAGCAAAGCACTAAATTCAAACAGTACCCAGCAGCCAGCACAGCTGGCAGGGCTGTTTGAAGCCCAGCTCTGTCCCACATCAGGAACACTGAGTGTTCTAAAAGCACATCACACTTTCTCTCGAGAGTAAAGGTGAACATTTCCCAGTTTCTTGCTGAAAGGCATCCCTGGTTTGTGCATGCACGTGAGATTTCTTAACAAAAGCAAAGGTGTGTTTAATTTTAAAAGCATTTTTCTTCTCTCTCTCTCTCTTAATCAGATTTTCTTCGTTACCTTTCCAGCAAAAATCTCTCTTGTTTCTCTACTTTTGTTGCATTTTGGGGCCAAATTCACCACTGGCTCCCGTGGAAGCAGGTACATGACACAGGATTGCATCTGCTTTCCCCAGGAGTGACTTTGGCCCTCTCTCCTAGACAGTAGTTCCTAGAGGAGGGTGTAACCCCTCCCAGTTGAAATGCTGGTTAAAAAGCACTTGTGTGTGTGTGTGTGAGTGAACTGGACATTGACTTAGGCCCAATCCTGCAATTCCTGGAGAGTGGATTACGGGGGTAATTGGTGCTGGGTGTTTTCCAGGGGCTCTGGGTGCAGGATGGCACCAGCTGGGCTTCCCTGTGCCCATGGGCTCAGGGGGTCTGCACAGGCTTTGGAGAGCCTGGAATCATCACCCCAATGTAGGGATTTGCCTCTGGCTGCTCCTCAGAGACATCTGACATTTCTTAAACTGAAAGAGATTAAGTTTAGATGGGATGTTGGGATGAAATTCCTCCCTGGGAGGGTGGGCAGGCCCTGGCACAGGGTGCCCAGAGAAGCTGTGGCTGCCCCTGGATCTCTGGAAGTGTCCAGGGCCAGGTTGGAGCACCCTGGGACAGTGGGAGGTGTCCCTGCCATGGCAGGGGGTGGCACTGGGTGGTCTTCAAGGTCCCTCCAACCCAAACCCCCGACTCTATAAACTCCTTGGCTTATCTGCTGCCCCCACAGGGGTCCTGGCACCTCTGCCCCATCCCCCAGGGTGGCACAGGGGGCAGGATTGCTGTGGCTGATGGAAACTGCAGCGTGACGAGGCTTCCTGCACTGCACAACCATTTCCTGCCCAGCGAAGGGGAAGAGCTGGGGGAGGTTTGTTCTCACCCAACAGGGTCTCTGATACATCTCTCCCATTAATCACCCCGGGCTCCAAGGAGGGGAAGAGGTTTGCTTTTGGTTTTAGTTTTATTCTGGAGTCCTCCTCCAAAGCCTGTGCCTGGCAAGAAGAGGAGCAGGAGCTCCTGTTCCCAAGCCCAGCCTCTCCACGCTGCCTTTGGCAGCTGGATGTGCCAATTCCAGCAGCAGCAGAGCACTGGCAGAGCTTGGCTGGTTTCTGCACAGGATTCTTTTCCTTTTTGGCAGCAAAGCCAAATATTTGTTGTGTGTGAGAACAACAGAGCGGCTCTGAAGTTTGGGGAAGGCTGGAGCACCCCAAACCCACAGCGTGTGCTGTCAACCCTCCCTCCAGGGGAATTGTTTCTGGGAATTACACTTTCTGTGAATTACTTCCTTCCCTGCCACGGCTTTCGACTTAAAACATCACAGTTTTTAGCTTAATACGTCACAGTTTTGAACTTAAAACCTGCTGTTCTTCAAGAACCCCTGAAGTTTTGGGGCATGCTGACTGTCCCCTGCTCCTCTCAGCAGGGTGTGAGCACCAGCTGTACTGGGATCTGGGGGATGTGATCAGGGATGTGATGGATTCAGGGAACCCGAGGCAGAGGGAGCAGCAGAGGCTGCAGGGAAAAGGCCTAAAACACTGGGAAGGGTTTATTCCCTGCCTCAGGACAGACCCTGTGCCACCTCCCTGTGCTCCCTGCCCAGCCCTGCCCAGCCCTGCCCAGCCCTGACCCGGCTTTCTCCCAGCCCGGGTGACACAGGGCAGGGAACTGGCTTGTCCCCGTGGGTGACACAGGGGGGATGCTGGGCTGCACCAGCCTGTCCCCCATAAGTGACACAGGGGGGATGCTGGGCTGCACCAGATTGTCCCCCGTGGGTAACACAGGGGGGATGCTGGGTGTCCCCAGCCTGTCCCTCATGGGTGGGTGACACAGGGGGGATGCTGGGCTGCTCCCCCAGCCCTGACCCCGCTGGTCCCCAGTCCTTGAGCTGTTCCATGCCGGGTCCAAGCCCACGTGTTGTCCCCGCCAGGGCCAAGCCTCGCATGACACACGCCCGGAGTCATCTCCAACCCCAGTGAGTCAGATGTTTCCTGCTCGGCCGGTTCCTCCCCATCCTCACCCAGCTCAATCCACGCCGGAGGTGGAGCCAGGCACCCCTGGTGAGGAAGTCACGCTGTGGAGCACCCACTGACCCATCCTTGGGTGACCCTGCTGCTCCACAGCCCCACAGAACCCCCCAAAACTCCAGTATAACCAGGACAACACTCTGGTTTCCAGCTCTGGAGGTGGAGACACCCAGTTCCTCCCAGCTCCTTGAGCCCACACATCCTTCTGCTCCCCCACTGTAAACCCAGAGGGTCTCCAGGGCAGAGGGCAGAGCAGCGTCCCACTGGGATGCTGCATGGGAAAGCCTTGCCTGGTGTCCAGAATCCCCCTTTGGGTGCTGGGAGAATCCCAGTATGGAGGGAAAACAGGCTGGGCAGCTCTGGTGAGGTGGGGAGGAGCGAGGGGACAGAGGTCACTCCCCAAAGGTCCCAAAGGTGCAGAGTCCTGACATTGACCTTGGCAGCCTCAAGGGAAGCTGTTAAGTTGGTTTTCCAGGAATTTGCCAGAGGTGCCACTCCCACAGCCACAGAGGCAGCCAGGGAGGAATCAGCTGGATAAAACTAATCCCTTGGCACAGGAAAAAATAAAAAAAGCCACCAAAAAAACACAAAACAAGGAAAACCTGTCCCTGCTTGGAAACGGCCACAAACCCAGGAAAATTAACTCCATTGCCAGTGTTTCCTTCTTTTGGTGGGGGGCAAGAGACAGCCAAGTGGCACTGCCATGTCAGGATGGGGTGGGGGGAGCAGGAGGCCTGGGGGGAGCCGGCACATCCCAAGGGCACTTCCAAGCCAGGATCTCAAAGGACACTATTGAGGTTAATTAAAGTTTGCACAATCCCTTGGGGGGTAGATAAGTCCAGGCAACCCACTTTGCAGGCAGCAAAAAGGGCAGGAGGGGTTGGGGGGGTGGGTGACACCTCCTCAGCTGGGCAGTGGAGCGGGAGAAGCTGCTCCATGGCAAGAATGGGAAGAAAACTCCTGGTTTTGGGGCAATCCTTAAGGCCTTGAGGTGGACACCAAGCCCAGCTGTTGGCAAAGACACTCCCTTCCCCCAGCCGAGCCTCCTGTCTGCCTCATCCAGAGGGAAAACACATCCTAGGCTAACACCCACAACTCTTTTCCCAAATACAGTCTCCGATTCCGAGATTTGACAAAAAGACCCAACCGAATAAGTTGCAGCTTTCCAAGAATTTCACCCCTTACTTCCCCCTGTGCTGGGAAGATTTACAAAGCAGGGATCCTTTTTCCGTGCCCGGTGGGAGCAGCCAGGTTTGACAGCTGGCTGCTCCCCCCTCTGCCCTCCCTGAGCCGAGCTGAGCTCCCTCCTCTCTCCCAGCTTTGCTCACCGGGAGGATTCACTGGAATTTGTTTAAAAATATCCCAGAGAAACCCAGTTGTGGAGGCAGCCAGGGGGGCAGCGCTGTGTCTCTCCCACAGCATCCCCAGCTCTGGCCGGAGGCTCCCGGGTCCTTTCCTTCCCTCCCTCGCATCCCAAACACCTTTTTTTGTGTTATTTAATTTTCGGAGCCGGGAGGGGCTCCGCACACCCTTTTCCCGGTGGGAAAGGCAGCCGGATTCCTTCACGGCATCCTCGGAGCCTGAATTATCGGCAGCCCCGGACACGGGAGGGGTGAGCGGGCTGGAGGAGCCCGGCTCTGCCTGCCCTATTTCTGCCGTCGGGTTACACAACCCCTGCCCGTGCTTGGGGTGTTGCACAACCCGGGGCCAGCGGCGAGCACAGCGAGGAGCCGAGCCCGTCTTTCCTTAAGCATAGCTCGGCGTTGGGAAGTTTTCCCCGCACTTTGTTTAGGTTGGGGTTTTTTGGGGGGTTGTTTTATTTTTTGTTTTGTTCTCTTAATGTTCTGCCTTGTTTTCCTTCCTATTCAGCGCCCGCGAAGGGCCAGCGTGGCGAGTTTCGGTTCCCCGGCTGCCTCTGCAGGGTTATCCGACGGCTCTCGGGGCATTTTCTGCACATTTTTTTATGGCAATATTTCAGGTCCCGACCCCCTCCCACTCACACCACAGACCCTCGCCCACCTCAGGGATCGCAGCCCTCTCTGCCCTATTCCCAGATGGCCCAAACGCCGCTGGAGCCCTGCGGGAAGAGCCTGACCCTCCGCACACTCTCCCAGCCAGCAATTTAGGGGTTTTTTTACCAGGAATAATTTATTAAGCCCAGCCTAAGCGCTGCCCTGGCCAGACAAAGGCCGGCTGCTCCCCGAGCCGTGGGAGAGCAGGGCACCCTGAGCTTTTCCAGCGCCAGAAGTCGGGAATTCGGGGTGACAGACACTCCGTGCATCCCAACGGGGCGCTGCTCCTCGGGGCTGAGCTGGGGAACAGGCTGGGGGGGGGTCAGGACCCCGAAATTAAGGATGGGGGACCCCCAGGTTAAGGGACGGGGAGGCAGGAGGGTGTTTTCCCCCGCTGTCAGCGCAGGGATG
>JAWWEE010000004.1:2001694-2022807 GCA_035221455.1 Xenops minutus
GGCAGGCCCTGGCACAGGGTGCCCAGAGAAGCTGTGGCTGCCCCTGGATCCCTGGAAGTGTCCAAGGGCAGGTTGGAGCAGCCTGGGACAGTGGAAGGTGTCCCTGCCCATGGCAGGGGGAGGAACAAGATGACCTTCAAGGTCCCTTCCAACCCAAACCATTCCATAATTCTCTGGGGACACCTCCAGGCTCCTCCTGGCCTGGGAGAAGTCATTGCAGGGTTGGGCTAATGGTCCTAACTGATCCATGTAATTCCATGTTAGTTTACAATTTCATTGTGGTGTTTGCTGCTAAATGCATCCATGCTGAGTTCCAGGAGTGTTTTTTCTTCTCCCTTCTTTCTTTCTTTCTAATTTTTTCCTTTGTTTTTTAATTTCTCTTTTATTTTGCATAAATTCAGGAGCCTGCCTGCAGCCATGCTTGGGGGTGTGCATGTCTCCACCCTGAAATAACCCCTTGTTTCTCCGTGTCTAGGATGGAAAGAGGATGTTTGGCACCTACTTCCGAGTTGGGTTTTATGGAACTAAATTTGGAGACCTGGATGAGCAAGAGTTTGTTTACAAGGAACCTGCAATAACCAAGTTGGCTGAAATTTCCCATCGGCTCGAGGTGAGATGATTTAATGGCACTTTGACTGGTTTCCATCATCTGTTTAAGAGGAACAGGCCCCTGGCAAAGCAGTTTGCAGGGCCCTGTGCAGTGACCCAGAGCTGGGGCTGGTGTTCCCTGTCCTCTTGCCAGTGGAGAGGAATCCCACAGGAATTCCTGCAGCAAGAGCTGGAATCCTTGGAGGATTTGTAGTGTATCCTACTGTGTCTGTACTTCTCTTCAGCCCCCTGGTGTAAATGGGGTGGCCTGGGCTTGGAGAGAGGCTGAGATGCCTTTTGGGGTCTCACTTGCAGAATATACAGCATTTTGTTGCCTTCACATCGTGTTCCTCCCCTTGGGGAGATGGAGTCCCCCGTGGTGGGACATCCCAGGTCTGAAGTTTTGTTTCAGCCATGAATACACAAAGGCAACTCTGATGAATTGAACTGGGCTTGGGTGCAGCCCCAGGGCTCCCCTCATGGTTGGTCTGGCCTGGTTTTGTGGCAGCAGCTCCCCATGCCAGGCACTGACCCGGGTCAGAGGCTGTTTCCTCACGTGTATAGGGGTGAGGAAGAGGAAGGGCATTGAGCAGCCTGGCTCTGGGCTGTGCCATGTTCCTCATCCCCATTCCTCTGGACCAGAGGGCAGCCCTGTCCTGGCTGATATGCTGGAGTAGCTCCCAGGTCGTGTTGCTGCTCCCAGCTCTGTCACTCTGTCACGTTGTGCTGAAGGCAGCGCTGCTGGGGAGGGTTAAGCTCACAAAGCTGAGTTCAGAGCCCAGCCTTTCACCCAGCCTGGCTGTGCCACACTCTGGGATTCCCAGTGCATCCCAAACTGACCCATTTTCAGCTGAGCTCGCAGTCATACAACAAACCCAAATACCTTGTCCAGAACCAGGCACAGCTGGAAGGCTCCCGAGTTCTCCTGCCTTCCAGGGCTTGTTTTTTCCCATTGCCCCTGGAATGTGACTGATGGAATTCCCCCAGTTTCAGCAGATCACATTCAGGAGGAGGCATGTGGAGCTTCCCCTCCCCTGCCTGTGCCTTTGTCCCTCCAACTCCCCTCGCTCAGGGCTGCATTTGGTGTTTGATCCCATTCATTTGCTCTTGCTCGTAGGGATTTTATGGAGAGCGGTTTGGGGAAGATGTGCTGGAAGTGATTAAGGACTCAAACCCCGTGGACAAATGTAAACTTGATCCTAACAAGGTAAGTGCAGGTTCAGAGATTGAAGGGGTCCTGAATGCAAACATAGTGGGGCAAATCCTGCCCTCAGTTTCCCCAAGGAGGCAACAAAATCCACATGTTGAGTGTTATGTGACTGTTTGGGATGAGAGTTTGGGGAAATAATTCCAGCAGATGGATGCAGAGTTAGCCATTCCCTGCCCTGACAGTAGTTGGTGGGAGGGGAGAAGATAAGCAGAAGTCTGGGCTGTGTTTGCCTTTCTCTGCTCAGTGCAGGGGAGGAGGGACTTTGCCATTCAGTGGCCTCTGGCTTTTGTGTCATCCCTGTGCCATGTCCTGTAAGTGCAGCTGAAGGGACAGGAGCGTGCCTGGGGCACAGGACTGTGGCTCAGGACAGGGTGTGACCTGCAAGGAAAGGGTTACATTAGAGATTAGGAAGCAGTCCTTCCCTGGGAGGGTGGGCAGGCCCTGGCACAGGGTGCCCAGAGAAGCTGTGGCTGCCCCTGGATCCCTGGAAGTGTCCAAGGCCAGGTTGGAGTACCCTGGGACAGTGGAAGGTGTCCCTGCCCATGGCAGGCTGGAATGGAATGAGCCTTAAGGTCCCTCCCAACCCAAAACCTTCTGTGATTCCATGATGTGAAGGACACAAGAGGGGCAGTGAGCTGTGCTCCATCCAGCCCACCCACTGCTGGCCATCTCCCAGCACCCTGCTCACATCAGTGTGAGTGTGTTTGTCCTGGCTAAAGGCAAATCCAGCCCTAGTTCTTCCCCTGGTGGCTTGGAGGGCACAGAGGCCCAGCTGGGGTCCTGCAGTGCTAAGCACAGTGTCCCTGGGCAGGCCTACATCCAGATCACCTACGTGGAGCCCTACTTCGACACGTACGAGATGAAGGACAGGATCACCTACTTCGACAAGAACTACAACCTGCGGCGCTTCATGTACTGCACGCCCTTCACGCTGGACGGCCGCGCCCACGGAGACCTGCACGAGCAGTTCAAGCGCAAGACCATCCTCACCACCTCCCACGCCTTCCCCTACATCAAGACCAGGATCAATGTCATCCACAAGGAGGAGGTGAGGCCACAGGGGGTTCTGCAGTTCCACGGGAAGGCTGCAGGGTGTGGGGCACCCTGCACACCCTGAAGAGGGACTTGTTTGTAGGAGCTTGCCCTGCTCCTGGGCAGTCTAAACTGAGCCCTGACTGATTTAGGGATGCTTCTGCCTCGCCACCCCCAGCCCATGGCAGCTGGTTCATGTCCTTGGGTGAGCTTTGTAGGCTACGTTGGACAAGGCTTGGGACAGCCTGGGCTAGTGGAAGGTGTCCCTGCCCATGGCAGGGGGTGGAGTGAGATGGGCTTTAAGTTTCCTTCCCACCCAAACCATTCCATAATGCAGGTTTCTGCCTTCCCTTCTGCTCTGTGTGCAGCTCACTCACATGGCCCCAGTAACCCTAAGCCAGTGGGGCTCTGGTGTTTTAGAAATGGATTTATCCATAGCTGAGTTGATTTTCCAAGGGTGGACAGGATCAGGTGTGATCACTGGGACACAATGAACCATGCTAGGGGACTGGCAGTGCTGTATCTGTGGGCTGCAGTGACCCAAGGGGACATGAGTGCCACTTAGAAGACTCTCAGAAAGCTCTTGAGTACCCAAAAACACATTTAAAAATCAAACTTGGTCTTGATGTTCCTAAACCAAGACTGAGACGTTTCTCTGAGTTGCTTCTGCCCAGACTGTCAGCCCTGTTGGTGTCCTGCACCACTTCACTGTGCCCCCCACAGTGCCCTGGGTGTTTCTGGCTGCCAGTCTCAGCCAGAACAAACATCCTCTGCTCTTCTTCCTTAGATCATTTTGACACCCATCGAAGTGGCCATCGAGGACATGCAGAAGAAAACCCAGGAATTGGCTTTTGCGACCCACCAAGACCCTGCAGACCCAAAGATGCTGCAGATGGTGCTGCAGGGATCAGTAGGTACCACAGTGAATCAGGTGAGGATCACTGTCCAAGCTGGACATTCTGGGGTGGTACAGATTGCTCTGTGCTGTGCATGGGCAGTGTTGGGCCTTATTTCTGAATTGCCTTGGGATTTTTGCCCCGTTCCCTCTATGGGTTGTGTTTAAGGTTTAGACCAGCTGGTTTCAGTGAATTTGCCACTTGAATAAAAGTCCTGAAAACTTGGCAAGTGGCTGGGAAGAGACATCTCTCCCTCAGTTACCTGCTCCATCCTTGCACTCACAGTTGTTGTTGCCTGCTTCTCCTCCTCCCTGCAAGTTTTATTGCTTTCCCTTGGCCCAGCCAGGCTCCAGTGGGTGGAAGTAGTTTTGTGTCCTCTTGTGGGTTTTGAACAAAATGGAAAGCAAAACTCCTGAGTGGTCAGAGGAAAAGTGAGGAAAACTGAGGGAATGTGAGTAAAACACAATGCAGAGGCTGGAAAAAAAGTCAGCTGGAGTTCTGAGCCCTGGGTTGAGTTTGCAGGGCTGGCAAACACTTGAGGGTTCCAATGTGCATTGTTTAAACTGTGCTTTAGGGTGAGCTGAGCAGACTTGGTCAGGACTCCTTATAAAGGCAAACAAGTGGAGAATCTGGGCAGTTTCTCACACTGTTTTCCAAAAGCAGAGTTTTATTTAGAACAAAGGCCTCGAAGAGATTCAGTTGTCGTGATGTTGGGTGGTGGTTTGTGCCAGATTTACCAGCTGCAGTTCTTCAGGAGGCTTTTCTGGAAGGAAATGTTGTGTTCTAGGGATATTTCTTTGTGCAGGAGCTTTCTGCAGTGATTGGACATGACAGACAGTTCTGGGAAACTCACTTTTCTCTTCTGCCCCTGCAGGGACCACTAGAAGTTGCACAAGTTTTCTTGTCTGAAATACCCAACGATCCAAAGCTCTTCAGACATCACAACAAACTCCGGCTCTGCTTCAAAGACTTCACAAAAAGGTATGGATGTGCTTCCCAAACCACCTGCAACCTGCACCCTCAGTCCAGCATCTTTTAGAGGCACTGAGAAACTAAAAAAAAAGTAAGAATAATTGAAATAAAAGTGTTCCTTGCAAATAGATCCAGTAGCAATGTAGTTTCCCCCTATGGAATCAATGGCATTGCTGATGGAGTTCTTTTCATACCCTTTATTTAAATGAGATCTTTGGAAGCAGAAGAGTTCCTGATGAGCATCCCAGCCTGCTATTTATTAATCTCCCCTGATTCCATCCCTCTTTAAATCCTCTGGGACTGGAAGTGGCTCTGTGGAGATCAGCTTTTCATTTTTGCTCAGAGAACTGGCGAGTAAATGACAATAAAAAAGGAGTTGTCACTCTGGAAGTGAAACGGGAATGGGAAATACAACACCCTGTCCTTCCCCCATGGACACCAGGAGGTTTAGCTGAGCCTGTTACCAAAAGGACCGGATAGAGAAGGATTTGTGTGGGTTTCTTAGCCCTGTTGGGTGGCCAGATGTGCAGCAGGAGGTTCACAGGGGTTGTTGCAGGTGTGAAGACGCTCTGCGCAAGAACAAGAGCCTCATCGGGCCGGACCAGAAGGAATATCAGCGGGAGCTGGAGCGGAACTACCACCGGCTCAAGGAGGCTCTGCAGCCCCTGATCAACAGGAAGATCCCCCAGCTCTACAAGGCAGTGCTGCCTGTCACGTGCCACAGGTGGGTGCTGGGCTTTGCCTCTCTCAGCAGGGATGAGGAGGGGGGAAAACCAGGCCTTGGGGTGTCCGACCTGCCCGCTGAACCCACGGCATCTGTTTGGTTTCACTCGTGGCTCTGTTGGCCGAGCCCATCCCTGTCCCCTCCTGTCCTGTCTGAGGACACATCCCCTTCCCTGCAGCTGTGGCAGGTGGGGTTTGCAACGTTCCTGTTGTTCCTCAGCTCTGACAATGTTCTGTTTTGTTTCCATCCTGCATCCCATTCTTCTTAGATGCAAAACCACCCTCAGCGTGGCAGGACTTTGACACTGGTTTATCCCCAGTAAAACAGGGACAGGCAGGGTGGAAAGACAGTTGGTGTCTTCTGTGCTGGAAGGCTGGGAAGGTGAAATTTGGGCTTTTTGTTTGTCCGCAGTGAGACAGAACACAACAAGCCCACTGGGAATCACAGGGTGATGGAATGGTTTGGGTTGGAAGGGACCTTAAAGTTCACCTCCTTCCCCCTCCTGCCATGGGCAGGGACACCTTCCACCAGCCCAGGGTGCTCCAAGCTCCATCCAACCTGGCCTTGGACACTTCCAGGGATGGGGAATCCACATCCTTTCAGACCATGTACTATATCCCAGCTGTTCTGTTTTCATTGCCTGGGAATGGTGGGAAAACCAGTCGTTCCCTCCCCACCCAGGTGGGAACTTGAGAAGTTCTTATTATCTACTCCTGTGAAATTCAGCCTGTGCAGGGACCCTCACACAGGTATAACAGAGTATCCTGAGAATCACAGGGTACCCGGGTTGGAAGGGACCCACAAGGATGGTGGAGTCCAACTCCAGGCATTCCTGGCCAATTCCACTTAAAGATCTCTTTGAAAGACTTCAATAAGGTTTCAGTAATGCAGGTGGTTTGTGCTGCTTCTTTGTGTGCACATGAATGAAACTGCCAGCTTTCTGGGCAGTTGGATGATCCCACATCCAAACCCAACTCACTGGAAAAACAAGTGGAGTTCATTTTTGCTGTAGGAAATCCTGGAAATCAAGTACAGTCATTCATCTGATGAGGCTTCTCCTTTCACCGTGGAAAATCTGAGCTCATCATTGTATTTTCTCTCCCTCAGAGACTCCTTCAGCAGGATGAGCCTTCGCAAAATGGAAATCTAAACGAGTTAAAAACCAAAATTAAAAAAAAAAAAAGCACTTAAAAAGTAAGGTTTTGAAAAGAAAAAGAGCCTTGTTATCAGCGCTGGGAATCAAAGAAGTTTTATTGTGAAATAAAACTTGGACTTCATCCTGGACATCCCACACACCTCTTCCTCCATCCAAGTGTTCAGTGGCCAAAAATCATTCTGAATTGTCAAATGTAGACTTATCAATGTTTGGAAAAAAAAAATCATGGCAGTGGTCTCCAGAGTGTTGGTGATGAGCTGTAACTTCCCTGGTTTTTAAGGCATTTTTATGACTCAAAGGTACACTAAACGCATTTACCTTTATTTATAGCATTACCTAATGTTAAATTTATTTACTTTTAGTTCCTATATTTAATTTATATTAGGACCATACGCCAATGCATTTTGGAAGTTTTTAATGTAGTGATGATGGTTATTTTGATGGTACTATTAAATATGTGACTGTTTACACTTTAACTCCCTGTGCGTTGGACTTCAGAGCTCACCAGCCTTGGGGAAAAGGTTCAGAGCAAGGTAAGTCTTTATGGCAACACTTATTAACCAAGTGGTGATTTTTTATTATCCCAATCCTTTTTCTTTGTAACTTTGCTGCAAGGTTAAATAACTCCATCTGTAGCCAGCAGCAGGCTGGGTGGAGGCACATCTGGGTACCACGAGGTGTTCCAGCTTGATTTCTGGGTGTACATGGGCATTTCCACCAGCTGGGCATTCAGGTATCTCCTCCTCACCTTTCATTAGCAGTGTCCATGCACCTGAACTGCTTTCTGTGCCCCTTTCTTAATTTAAAACCTAATTTCACAGGGGGAAAAAGAACAGAAAATGATATCCCAGTTGAAGGTTAAAGTGTACATAGAAAGCATTCTTTGAATTGCTGTTCATGTGTAGATAAAGGTGTTTTCCAGCAGCTGTTTTGGGGTCTAACACAGCACTCTGAGGAAGGAGCAGAGTGGCAGCTGAGAACACAACTCTTAAATCTGGTCTTTTATATTTTCCCTCTCTGTGTTGAACAAAGTCCCTGGTTTGTGGTTCAACACAAATTTATTCTCTGTATAAATACCTGAGTATGCATCTAGAGACATATGTACACAAAAGAGTTTGATAAGCATACTCTTATATATATATATATATATAAATAGAAGGAACAGTGGGTTTATCCATGAAGTGCCCACCCTCCTGCAGCAGCAGAGAGGGTTCAGGGTGGGCTCTTTGTTCTTCTTGGTACTTATTTCAGGTTATTATTGGCAGCTCTGTGGCCAGGAGGGTGCTGGGAAGGGGCAGTTCTGCCAGTTTTCCCTCCTTCTCCAGTGCTTTTATTCCAAAGGTGTTTTTATTCACAGGGGTGGTGTTTCTGGGAGCACCTGCACAGAGCAAAACTGACCTTTTTAGTGATATTTAAAGACCTCTTGCAAAGTCCAGGGGTGTTGACCAGGCTTGGGAAGTGTTATGAGAGTCAGGGAATCTCATAATGGAAAATATTAAGGAAGGAGTGGCTTTGCAAGAGGTTTACAGGAAGAGGCTTTGAAAATATTTACACCGTGAAAAGGGGGCAACAAATCCAAACAGCAGTGAAAGAATGGAACTTAAATTTGCAGCAGTCCTACTCCAGGACACAAGTTAGTGCAGCAAGTGCCAAGTTCAGGGGGGTGGCAAGTGCTGCTCAAGTACATCCCAAAAACAGCCAGCCCCTGCTCCCTGTCCCTGAGCCAGGGCAGTGTTCTCCACTCAGCATCTCCAGCTGAGTCTGCTTTCTGTTCAGCTGAGCTTTATTCTGTGAGGGGAGACAGCTGGGTCTTCCTTACACTTTGTTTTGTTGAATATAGTGGTGTTTTGTTTCCTTGGAAACATTCCTGGTGCTGCAGTTGAACGGAGAAGATAATTCTTGGGTCAGGTGTGGAAAAATAAACTTTCATTTGCAGGCTGAAATTCAGCAAAGCCTAAAAAATGTCATTCTGTAATAGGATGGGGCTGTCCTTGCAAGGTAAGATTACTAATTTTTTTTTTGTAATGTAGCTATTTCTTGGTTTGGACTCTGAAATTATTTATTATGGTGGAATGCTTTGGGAAAGGAAAAGGTCTGAAGTGTACTTGCCATGCCAGATTTTTTATCTAGGATATGCTGCAAAGGCAAGGCCTGTTTAACAATCAGAGGTCGACCCTAACATGGAAAATTAACACTAGAAATATTATTCCTGAGTTACCTCAGTGTTTATGCATTATAATAAAAGGTTGTAAAAATTTAAGTATTGCAGAATTAACTAGGCAGAGGTTTTAGGGCTTTTCCTGTAAATAAATTAATTTGTATTGGAAAAGGGTTAAATATATCCAGGAAAGCAGGGCAACCTCCCATCCTGAGCATCCTGCCTTGTCTCCCTGCAATGCTCATGTCATTCCAGCCATCCATGGCAATTAAACACTCACCCTGCTTTGTGTCAGATTGGTGAGGAGTCTCTCAGCTTACAGGATTCACCTTTGGGATCTTCTTGTTTAGTGCAAACATTTTTGCTTTTGCAGTGCTCCTCACAGCCCTGCTCATCCTGCAAATTAGGATCTGCTGGACAGGAACCAGTTAAAAAACCCCAGAGAATGTTATTTTCAGACCACATTTCTCTGAAACACCTTCCCACCCTTTCTCTAAATGTCCCCAAACCCCTTTCCCTTTGGTTTTCCCTCTCCCCACACAACAGTCTGCTGTGGCTGTCTCAGATGTGTATCATAAGGTTTTTATTTTATATATACATTCTTAACAAAGCATCAAAGCCAAATGCTTTAATTTTCCCACTCTGAACTGTTAGAAGGTCACCACTAAGTTCCAACCCCCCAGACAGAGATGCAGATTAGAGGACTCCACTCTGCAAAGTACAAAATTATTTTAATTACACTACACTCTGCCTCTGTCCTGAAGGATTAATCACACCTATTTACACTTTGCCCATTAACACCTATGCAACAAGATGCAAATTCAACCAGTCAAACATTTCTATGAAGTTCAGTTCCCTCCAATGCACTAAACAAGATTCCAAGATCCTTTTCCTTGTGCAGAGCAGGAAGGAACAGGATCAGGGGAATAAACCACATCAATTACCCAAAGACTAAATATGAAGTGTTACTTCCCAAGTTACAAAAATACACAACTTCTGATGAAATTTGCTAGTTAATATACATTTACTCCAGGGTATGAATACAAATAAATTTTATTTAAAAAAAAAAGAAAAAAAAGAAAAGCTAATAATACAATAGGCATGTCTGAGACCTAGAGCTGCATTTAAACCACTACTGGGTGCTGTAGGCTTCCTTTAGGATCTATACAAACTGGTATTTCTAAAAGGTTGTAGCACTATTC
This sequence comes from Xenops minutus, assembly GCA_035221455.1. Taxonomy (NCBI): domain Eukaryota; kingdom Metazoa; phylum Chordata; class Aves; order Passeriformes; family Furnariidae; genus Xenops; species Xenops minutus. Next base: position 2,011,633 of record JAWWEE010000004.1, read on the forward strand.
CCCAGCAGAAAAGTTAAGGTGTGAGTCAAGTTCTGTGTTAATTCAACTTGAGCCACTTTACACTGAAGAAAAAGACCAAAAACATGAAGAATCAGTAGCTTCAAAAAAAACCTCAAAAACCCAGCTGGTTCTTCCAGGTAGCTCGGATGCAAATGAGAGCAGGAGGTGTATGCAAATCCCAACTATTTACAGTCAAAATACAGTATCACTCTACAATTTTCTTATAAAACAGTAGGTAAGGAGTCGATGTGGATGACGATGTCGGAGAAAGGGAATTCAGAAAGTCCTTCTCCTCTGTGACCTTCACTTCGGAGTCGTCGAAGAGCAGCCACTTGCCCTCGTACTCCTTGAGGCTGTGCAGGACGTGCAGGGCCCTGTTCTCCAGCCCAGCACCCCCAGCCCCGCCGGCCTCCCCACGCTGTGCGGGGCGCTCGGGGCTCCTGCTCTCCGTGACCACACTGAGCACCTTCTCGGGGTTGGCCGCTTTGCTGGCGTAGAGCTCACAGTCAGGCCTGCTCTTCTGCCCCCCCAGCAGCCCCACGGCCTCCATGCTCTTCTTGCTGAGCACCTTGCCCTGCTGGGCACCCCCGCTGGGCCGGAAGGACACCTCGCCGTCGTCGTAGTCGTCGCTGCCGGCTCTGGCCTCCTCCTCGTTGAGCGGCTCCGGCTTGAGGGAGGTGTCAGGGGGGGCCAGCAGGGTGGCCCTGTCGAGCTCCAGGCTGCTCAGCTCCGTCACCTTCACCGAGGCCGTGTAGTGGCCGCTGCTGATGGTGATGCCGCTGTGCATGACCACGGCGAAGAGCCCGTAGGTGTCGGTGGTGGGCCTGGTGCTCCACTCCTGCAGGGACAGCCGGAGCGGCGTCAGCAGCGGAGTGTTGATCTTGGACAGGCCCCCGTAGCAGTCAAACCTGCACCAGGGAGGCACGAGTTAAACCCTCTCCCAGTAAACACCAGTGCAGGCACAGCCATGCTCTTCTCCACGAGGGATGGGGACAAGCTGCTCCCCTGGCCCCTTGGATCACCAACATCTGGCTGGGCACCAAAGGCACCTCTGTGACTGTGTCATGGTGAAGCTCCCAGCCCAGGAACTGTCATGTTTAACTGTTTAAGAGCTTCCCCTCTTCTGAACTATCACCTGAATTAATTTTTAAATAGTGCTGGTAGAAGGAGTTCAGCTAACCCTGCTTCCATCTCTGCACCAACACCTACACCCCTCAGACACCCCCTGCTCAAAAACACACCAAAAACTCAACAGCCAGGGCTGAAGTAAAAACAGGGTTGAGCTTTTTGTCCCCTTCTCCTGAAAGTCATTTGCTAAATAAAGGAATACAAGTCTATTTTACTTTTAAGTAGCTTTAATATCACTCAGACCTCCCCAGTGCACTGCCAGTGGTGCCCCCCTAGTGCTGAGGAACTTACCCACACTTGCTAGCAGGGATTCTTCACTAACTGTCCTGTGGTATTCCACTTTTTCAAACAATTCTCTGGCTGATTTACTTTGGAAAAGCATCTGGTATGCCATAAATACTCAGCATTTTGTTCATAGCACACAAATTTACCTTAAAAGTTTAGCTTGAAAAGAAAATTATTGTCTTTCAGGCTCCTTGAATGATTCTGATCTTGATGACTTACACATTGCATCAGCACAAATTAATCAGCCCCTTTATTTAACCATAGGTTGTGATGTCCTAATAAATTCCAGGGATGATTCAGCTCTTGCTCAACTGTCAGGGTGTTGTAGGGAAAAAATCCAGGGGAATCCAGGCAAGCCCTGTAAAACTGAGCTTCCAAAGGGCTCACTGCTATTATCCTAGGAAAAACTCTCTTGAATCCAAGGACATTGTAGTTATGGCACAACTGCAGCAACAGACTCCTGTTTTGCTGGGTTTAGGTTTGATTCTGCTGCTCATCATTTCACTCACAGCCACAAACCCTCATAAACACAAACACATTCATACACACAGATCCTCATCAGTCTAATTAACAAACCTCACTTTAGGCCTAAGCTTACCATGAACATTTGACTCCACCAAAAGGAACACAGAAGAGCAGATAATCAGAACAAGTAAACCTTAAATCTTCTGAAAATCCCTATTGTTAGTAACCAGAAATAGAGATATTCAGAAGAGAGTCGAGAACAGAGAAACTGCTTGCTGATAGCCCAGGGCCACTGGGACAATCTCATCCACACAAACCAGCAAAAAGCAGGCTCTACCTTCCTTCTGCCTGAGCTCCAGCATCACAGAGCTGGAGAGGAGGAAATAGGAGAGGAAATCTTTTCCTGGCAGCTTTTTTTTGTTCTTAAGAAGCTGAAGACAGAAAAACTGCATGCCAGGTACTCTCTGCCTGCTCTACCCTCAGTTCTGCAGCTACATCTTTGGAGGCCAGAAATTGGAGGAACTTTACCCACTGTACTGAATTTCACAACACAAAAAGCTGATTTTCTCACCAATTGCTAAATTTATGTAGTGGAAATGCTTAATTACATGTTATCAGTTCCCCTTCCCAGCTTCACAGCCTGAGCACACTGGCCTGTGATGCCTCCCCACACACACACTTGCCAAAGAGAATTACTCATCCCCAGGCAAGGAGATTTTCACACTGGCTGCTTTATTTTAAAACAAACACTTTGCAAACCAGCATCTAGAAAACATGAATAAAGTCCCTGCTAACTGCAAATATTTACATTAGCCTTCATTTCCCTTCATTTATTTACAACTCAGAGAGCTCAGTAGAGCACAACTGAGCAGACCTTTCCAGATTTTTAGGGGAGCTAAGGGAAGTTGTATCAGGATTCTTAGTTTAAAAATTTAAGGCCAGTAAACCAGTTTGTTACTACATTCAGCAATGACATGGTTTTGTCCAAGATAAAACATCCAAGGCAAAAAGCAGGAAACTTTTCTAAGCAGCTCCAGCTTCATCACTGACTCCAGTTCTGCATTGATTTTTCCACTCTGACTTCCTTAATCTCTGGCTGCCAGCCCTTGGCAGAAAATGATTGAGGACACAGGAGCAAAACCACAAGGGACTGGATTCACTCTGACCTGGCTATTGCTCTGAGGGTTTTGGAGCAAGGCCCTGAAGGTGGCCAGGACAGAGCAGAGGTGAATGGGCCAGGAGCTGCTTAATCTGCAAGGGCTTCCTCAGGGAAACAGAGAGGAAAGAGAGGAGCAAATGGAAGAAAATACTCATGTTTCCTTTCAGGTTGTATTTTTTCAATAGCCTACAATCATATCAATTCTATCCCACAACAAGGCTACTCAACAACACATTATGATTTTTAAGTGTGCAAATGTAAGGCAATATATAAGTCAGTATTTCAGTCAAGTATCATGGAGATCAGTGGAAAGACAATGGTGTGTTATGACCCTGGACTTGTATGAAAAGACCCTGCAGAGACAGAGAAAGTTTCCTTTCTGCTTTGTCAGAAACCTGGATATTCCTAAAAAACAATACTAAAAACAGAGTGAGAAATCTGCCTGCGACAATCTTAGCAAACTACCTGTAAAAAAGTAACTTAATACCATCCTCAGCACTGGTGGTTTTACAAACTGCCCACAGTTACCAACACTTGCCTGGAGAGCACCCTCTGACAAGTCAGCTGACAGCTTAGATTTGGTGGTTTTATCTAAAATATTGGTGACACAAATATTACAAACTAAATTCCGTGGCAGACTTCATGCCTGCTGGTGAGGTGGCTCTGAAGGTCTAAGGCCAAGCCAGGGGGAAATGCAGCACGCAGGGAATTTGGGGGATAAAAGGCCCAACTAATTTGTGCCTAAAAAACCTCCTGTCCATCCCAGAATCTCAGAGGCTGCAAATAATGGTGTAACAATTTCCTAAAGGATCTGGGGGACTGTTTTACAGTTTTAAAAAGTTTCTTCTGATGACACTTTCTGTAATTTTTCATTATTTAAATCTCAGTGGAGAAACAGAGTTTACTGCAAAGTGCTGTGCATAAACTCTCATGGCATTGATTTATCTATGGACAGTACTGCAGGCATGGGCTTTTCTTTGTTTTTCCTCCCATCCCCCCAAAAATCCCTGAATTCTTAACTAGGGGGGGGAAAAGCCCCACTCAGAACCTCTTTCAAAAGATAAGGATTACTACAAAATTACAGCACCGATTGCTCAGTAGTTGAACATCAACGGTGCTAACATGACTGTATTTTTAAATTAATGCATCCATTTTTTGGTATTTATCTGCTGATTTTCCCCCCAGATTGTAGTGCTCACATTCAGGTAGAGACCAAAGTATTTTTTAAGGAATTGATCAGTTTGGGGTAAGGAATGTTAACTCTTTAAAATGTTTAACTCCTGATTGGTATTTCTGCCCATTCACATTCATTTTTTAGTATTTACGCTGGGATGAGTGATATTTCAAGTAAAGTTTTCAGAAAGATCAATAAATCAGGCTGCTCTAAGAGTACAGGCAAATCCCTATCTGTTAAGGAGTCTCCTAAAAGTCAATTCTCCTGCAGGTAATTTCTGCCACTGCTTGTAAGAAGACAAAGCCTTGATGGAATCAGAGGCCGCGTGGCAGCAATTTAAGTACCTTTCAATGTGGAAATGTGCTTTTGGCAGAGTCCCAAAGCACTCTGAGCCCCTGTGCTGACATTTCCCCTGCCCAGGCCACTGCTCCACCGCCCAGCCAAGCATACTCACTCGAGCCCGCTGGCAGCAAAGCACTTCAAGTGGATGGTGATCACTTCGGGCATTTTATCGAAGAGCAGGCTGCGCTCGGCCTCGGTGTAGTGATGGCAGTTCTCACAGAAGTACTTGTCCTCTCCCACGATCCTCTCCACCGAGGCGAACTGGGAAATTGCCCATTTCAGCGTCTTCACTTCTGTTTTGGGCTCGGGAGAAACTAGAAAACACAATGGGTATGTTCACACATCGGTGTGTCCCCCCAGAACAACCCCGAACAAAAGGTGCCAAGTGAAGGCACGCCCAAGAGCCCAGCTTGGTGGAGAACACTCAGCAGGTGTGAAATGGATGGGTTTGAACCTTTGAAGCATTTCAGGGAGGGATGAAAACACCACTCAATGGACATTATGACTTCAAATCTAAGGTTTTCCCAAAGCTTGTTTCAGATCACAGAGTCATTCTGGAAACTGGGTCTCTGGATTTCATTTATTAGTGCAAACAAACCTCCAAAATAACCAGAAAATTCCATTCTTACATTCTGCCTCCCCTGCCACCCTCACGCTGCTGACAGGATCACCTACACTGTCAGCACCATCTTACACATGAACATTTCCCCACACACTTTACTCTGAGTCCTTCAGCAAAACGGGGAGTAAAAGCAGGAAAAGTTGCTCCAAATTGAGTCCAGGGGAATTTAATTTAATTCCCTTAAAATTCTCAGTTTCAAAATTTATTCTTAGCATGTTCGCTTTTGGAAATACCTAAAACCTACTTCAGATTAATAATATTTGTGAAAGAGACCAGAAGACTAATATTTACAGAGATAAGTGCTATTAAGGCAACAACAATCTAAACCACTAAAATTTAGAGTAATCAATGAAATTAAAAAATAAAAAAATGAAAATATTTCTTTTAAGAAGAAAAAGCAGAAAAATTTCTTACCCAGAAAGAAAGAGAAGACCCACATAAAAAACCCCCCCTATTTATAAGCAGGAAAACAGGTTCCTAAGTGAAGGACTGTGAGCAGTCCACGCTATGTGTAATATCTGGACCATTTTGAATATTATCTGGATCTGTCAACAGCATCAGCACTGCGTTTCCAAAGTCTAAAGTTAATCAGGACGGCAGATAAGAGCCTCTAATTTTAGCCAGCACAAACAGGAGCCCTGGTCCCTGATAACCCCAGCACTGTCCCTGCCCGGGGCTGCCTGAGCCACACACACCCCTCACACCTCTCTGGGGGGTAATTACTTACTTTCAGAACTCTCTTCAGCCTTCGAAAGCTCATCTTCTTGCACGGGCACGCTGATGTCCTGAAAATCTTCCCTCCTTTCAGTGAAGCACTCACACTCCAAGCACCTTGTCCTCAGCACTAACTGGCCCTGGAACAGTTTCTCCACCAGCTCAAAGACAGCCAGTTCTGTACCTGGAGAAAGGACATGTCACATCACTCAGCAAGCTGCTCTTTATTCCAAAAACTATCCCTGGAAAATCACTATGTTACAACCATGAACTTTTAGGGATTAAAGCCAAACTACTTATCACGTGCAGTTCTCCCAGTATCACCTACTGGTAACTAAATAAGGAGTTTGTCTCTTGGCCCTCCAACTTTCATTTCTGTTTTAAGCTTGGGTTCTTGTTTTATACTGGAAGTGTGGCAGTGTCACATTCTGCAATGTTTGTCACCAATGCACTGAGCTGAGTATGGACCATCAGCCTCCTCAAGGAGCGTCACAGGCGTGGGTTTGGCTGGTTTCTATTTATTCTCAGTCCTCTCCTCCAATACCTTCTAAATTTGTTGGCCACTTTTGGTCAAATCTGCTCAAGAAATGCAGATCTCAAAGATCCTGCGTTCCATTTTTTATAAAAACTGGTGGGTGGATCAGAAAGCTCCAAATTGGTAAGTACTGAATCCAGACTGAGCCCCTTCCCTCACCAGACATCCTGTTCCATTGACACAAAATCCATATCTGCCAGCCAATTGGCATATTAATACATGCTGTGTCCTTCCTGGTTCTTGGGAAGGCTGGGACTGTGGAAGCACTAAGGAACGGGGAGAGAAGGACACAGTACTGTTTGTAAAAAGATTTGGGCACAAAGATGTAGCCAATGGAGTTTGATTCTGTTTGCTCCTGACTAAAATATTCCTTTATATCCTAAATCCACTTGCTATGTCTATGGATGACCAAAATTAGTGATAATACAAACCTGGTAACATTCTGCTTTCTTTAAAATATATATATATAGTACAATGATTACAGAATGTTAGAGAAGTATCTCGAGATCTAAGCTAAACAGGTCAAGTTATAAAAAAATTACAAACACATACAAAAATAAATTTTTGTTCCTAAAAATCTTCTTCAATTCCTGAAAATCTAATTTTGTGTTTAGAGCTCTGCAGGCTGTGCAGTCTGAAAGCTGACTTCCCACGCATTGTACTTTCTTAATCACACTAATTTTAAGCCCATCACTTGTGCACCAACCTTCCTTTTTTGGTTCTTTCTCAGTTCCTTTCTCATGGTGGTTTTCCACGGGAGATGCTGGTTCATGATATTCTTCTTTACTGTCCCCATTTTCGCACTTGGCAGATGACTCCTGGAGCTCACAGTCACACTCTTTCCCTGGCTCTTTGGAGCCCAGGTTTGTAGTTAATTTTCCTAGGCTATAGAATTTGGACAGAATGCTGGGCTGTTTGCAGGAGGATTTTAACCAGTTCAACCTGAGCCGGGATTTCTTCTGCGTTGGCTTCGCGCTCTCGCCGTCCCCGGCGCTCTTGGCCACGGCGTCGCTTTGGCTTTCCAGCTTCTCCCCCGTGGCTTTCCTCTTTGACCTGGTCTGCCTCTGATTTTCCTCTGCTGCACTCTGCTCTTTGGCCACTTTGGATTTTTTCTTGGCATTGCCTCCCTCGGTGTCGCTTTTCCTCTTGCCGTGGCCCTTGAGCAGCTTGTCCTCGGGCCCGTCCCCGCTGGGGCTGCTCGGGGTGGGATCCTCCTCCTCCTCAGCAGCACCACTGGGCCCGTTGCTCTCAGGCTTTGGGACAGGTTTCTCCTCCAGTTTAGCTGCAGGCTCCTCCACGGGCACTTTGTTCAACTCCTCCTTCTTCAGCAGCTGACAGGTTTCCTGGATGTTCCCCAGGATACACTGCAGGACCTCCTGGGCGTCGTGCTGCAGGTACCCCTCGTACATGGGGTTCAGCTCTCTGGGGAAAGGGAACAGGCAGAGCAGTGAGGGTTAGTTATGCTTTGCTAACTGGGTAATGTGGTTTGAGATTTAAATTAGGGGCTGAGATAGAAAAGTCATGGAGGGTCCTCTCCAGGTCTAGAGAGGAGTCAGGTCACAGAGACATGGGAAGGTTCTGCCCCAGACACTTAAACACTGAACTGCAACCCAGTAGTGGAGCCTCTCAGGTCAAAGAGAATCCTCCTCCACCCCTGGAAGGGTCCAAGGCCAGGCTGGACAGGCCTTGGAGCAACCTGGTCAAGTGAAAGGTGTCCCTGCCCATAGCAGGGCATGGGACTGGGAGATCTTTAAGGTCCCTCCCAACCCAAACCCTTCTGTGATTCTATGACACTTCTGTGCCTGAAGCTAAGCACTGTTTTAAACCCTCTTCTGCATTTCAATGACATTCTTAGAGAATTAAAATTTACTTTCAAGTTTCTGACATCATGGAGGTGACAGCACAAAAAACTCACTTCCTAAAAGGCCACCCCAAATTTAAGAGCAGCCCCTCCAGCTGTGCAGTGGGAAGGACCTCAAGACATGAGGAGAAGACCCTGGCAGCATTTGAGGGGGTTTGTACCTGAGGGTGTTCAGGAGCCTTCGGGGCTGAGTGGCAAGTTCATCCGTGTATTTTTCTGGGTTTAGGAGAAAACTGGCCTGAAGCTGCTCCACTGACAGAATCAAGGAGTGCAAACTGCAGATGAGTTCATAACTTGCCAGGGGATCTTCTTTGCAGCCTCCCTGCAACATGTAAAAAGAATAAAAACACTTTTCTCTCCTGCCCTCCCTTAGTTTTCTAAGACACCTCACAGGTTTTTTGTCTGCTGTGGGAAGCATTTGAGTTTCAGAGGATATTTTGTTCTTCTGCCACAAGAAGACAAAAGCCAAATGAGCCACTATTTTAAACTCCAAACCATCCTTGCCCAAACTCCAATTTCCATCCATTCAAAGTACTGTATCATAATTATCTTAAAGCCAGAAGCATGGTGAGAGATCTTCTCAAATTTCTTCAGTTAAAAACTTGTGCTTACAAGTTTATGGACCCTCTGAACACTCATGTTTGAACACAGGTTCAAAACAACTCAAATGTATCTTTACCTGAAGTAACACTGTAGAAAACAGTGCTAAAAAACTTCTTAAGAACAGAAGAAACCAGTGAAATTATCACTAAACTCCCTGCATGCAGCCTCTCTCACAAACTTACAAGTAAAGAACGTGTGGAGATTCATTACCTTTTCTGCCTTTTGCTCTCCTTCATCCTTCAAAGATTCTTTCTTCTTTGAAATGATGTTATATAAATGTTTTACTCCAGTTTTAAAACCAGGACAAAAATACAACACCTGAAAACAACAGTTGGAAACAGGAGAACAACTTGAGTGAGGAGCTACTCCCCACAGAATGCACATGTATGATCCAAGCAGCTCTGCACCTCCCCAGGCTGTGCCCAGCACACAAAGAGCCAGGATTTTTCACAGCAGGGAGGAGCCCTGAGTATGGAAACTGGAGAATTACCCAATCAGGACAACCTGCAGGGCACACATTTCCTGCAGCAGCTTTTTTTCCCCCCCACTGTAATTAAGAGTCCCCTCATGCTACACCCAGACACCCATGGGATATCACACTGCAAATCTCACCCACTTGTGCTTAACCCCCTCCCCAAAAGAATCCCCTTTCTGAGCCCCCCATGCCATGCCCTCACCTGCAGGACACTGTTCAGGTAACAGGTGTTCCCCAGGTTGTTCAAGCCCACAAAAGGCAACATGTTGTCTTTTTTCTCGCAGCTGACAAGGGAGGGAGGCTGTGCTGCAGGAACCACCTGGTCACTGTGGAACAGAGAGAGCAGGGTGTAAGAACAGCCTGGGAAGGGACTCCCTCATCTCCCACCTCAGAAACACCTGAGAGCACTCAGCACTCAGACACACAGCTGAAAACCATGTCAAGGTGTGTCTGTGCTCACCCTGGGCACCCACACACAGCTGAAAACACTCTCCAAATGTGTCTGTACCCCCTGGGCACAAACTCCTCAGCTGTAACTCCTTCAGCAATCCACCCAAACCCAGACAATCTTAATCAGGCAAATCCTCTCTTAGTTCCAACACATATTTTTCAAATAATATCACGAGATCAATTGAAGGAACAAAAAAACTCCCCAGTTCACTTTTGAATACTTTTGTACTTTCTCTGTTCATTCCTAAGACAGAGAAATGTGTCTAGAACAAATTTTCTATCCATGCTAACCCTTGCTCCACAGTCACACCATTCCTGGATGCAAAGCAAAAGGATCAAACCAGAAAAAATATCTAAAAAAAAAGGAAACCAATGAACCTGATACATTATATCCTGAATATAAGCAATTAATGCACTGTACTGACACAACAGAACCAAGTTTTAAAGTCTCCAACTCCTTCTAACTGACCACAAGTAAGCGATTTTCCTTTTTCCCCACCGAAACCCCCTCACCATGAGGTGATAAATGCTCAGGGCTTCAAAAGCCCCAATGAATGACAGGCGGCACCACAACCAATTCATTTCCTTGCAGCAGAAACAACCTTTAGAACGCACCATCTTTCCATCGCCTCATCTTGCAAAAAGTTACATTTTAATATATATAATAATAGAAATAGCCCAGCAGGAGAGTAACTTTTTACATTAGCTTGAAAAAGAGCAACTTTTCCAAGTGATCGTGAAGTTCGTGCCAAGCAAACATCCACAGCGCGGCAAAGTTGCTCTCTTAAGCCAGCTGTATGAATTAGTTCTAGCGATTAATTAGTTTTAAAAGAGAGCGACTTCCCCAAGCGACCCCTAAAGTTTGTGCCGCCTCAACATCCGCTTACTCCCTTAACGCAGCGACCGAAATAACCGGTTACTGCGGCTGGTCTGCCCGCTCGGCCGGGCCGGGCCGGGGGTTAATGTAACGCGAAGTGAGGCCGGTTAATGTAACCGCAGGGCGGGGAGCTCTAGGCGGGCTCGGGGCGGCGGCCGGGGGCGCAGCACGGGCACGACCCGAACCGCTCCGGCGCGGCACTCACATCTCGGCGCCCTTCTGCTCATTCTCCTGCGCCTCCGCGAAATCCAGCGCTCGCTTCGCCTCCTTCTTCTGGAAGAGCTTCAGCGACAGGCGGTTCCTCCTGGCGGGGCTGGCCCTGGCGCTGTCTGCGGGCAGCACGCCGGGCATGGTGCCTGCGGGGCGCGGCGGGGCCGCTCGCACTCGCACCTGGCGCGCACACACACACACACGCGCACACCAGGCGCCATTTACTGCCCGCGGGGCCCGCCCGCGCGCCCGCCGCCCGCACCGCGCCGGGGCCG
>JAWWEE010000004.1:2042949-2083983 GCA_035221455.1 Xenops minutus
ATCCCATCCAGCATTTCCCACTGCTCCTTCCATCTCCCCATCCCATTCAGTATCTCCCACTACTCCTGCCATCTCCCCATCCCACTCAGCATCCCTTGCTGCTCCTGCCATCCCCCATCCCATCCAGTATCCCCCACTGCTCCTGCCATCCCCCATCCCATCCAGCATCTCCCACTGCTCCTGCCATCCCCCCATCCCACTCAGCATCCCCCACTGTTACTGCCATCCCCCCCATCCCACTCAGCATCCCTTGCTGCTCCTGCCATCCCCCCATCCCACTCAGCATCCCCCAGGACCGAGGGTCGTGCTGTGGGGGCTGGAGCTGCGTGGACAGGGCTGAAGGGCTGTGTCTGCTCCGCGCGTGGGAACGCGGCTCCTGCGGGCTGAATTACGGACATTGAGACCTTCCGCAGCTTTCCTGAAGCTGCTGCCTTTGAATTGCGTTTCCTTGGGAGAGGCGCTCATGGAATTGCTAATGCTCCAGCCCGGAGGGTGCAGCATGCGGAGGGCGAGCGCCGGCTGCAGCTGCAGCATCAGGTATAGCGACAACCCCGGCGTTAATTATTGACTGGCTCTTCAATAATCCGTCCTGATAAGGGAGGCAGACCCCCGACAGCCCAGGCAGAGCTTTGTGTTTCCTGGAAAAGATAACTATTCTGTGGAAAGTCACTCATTTTATGCACCAGGATTGAACCGTCCTCGGAAAGGTCATAGGAGAGCCAGGGGCTGCTTCATTGGAAAATCAATCCCCCTTTTGTGCTTCTTGGTTTAAACTTGTATTTGCTTTCCGAGCAAGGTCACCGCTCAGCTGACCAACTTTTTGAGTGCTGGAAAAGGCTGGGGTTAAACCACGACACATGTTTGCTGCTCCAGACCCTTCGCTGCCGGCTCTGGGCACGGGAAAAGATGCTTTTGAGGGAGGCAAGAGCTTCTGCTCCCCGGTGGGCTTGTAGGTGCCAGCGTGAGAAGGTAACACGACAAAATGCTTTCCTAACCAGAGTTTTTGCTTTCGCCACGAAGTGCCGAAGCCATTGCTGCAGTGCAGGAGAACAGACAGGCTGAGCTCAAATAGTGTGGTGTTACAGCTAAGGAGATCGTGCTGGTGAATTATCTTCTTGTTTATAGGCTCAGGGATAACTGCTTGCTATTTAAAATGACTAGCAACATGCTCTTGTTTGTCTGTGTGGTTGAGCTGATTTGTTATTTAAGTGTTTTGGGGTGTCATGGTGCTCTCCTTCCTGCTGACTGGGGTGGATGGGGGAGCTGCCGGGTGCTCCCATTGCCTGGAAACTGGGATGGAGTGAAAGAAGGGTTAAATGTGACTGTGAAGAGCCAGTGTTTGAGTCCAGAGTAGTTAAAAAGACAGTACATTGTCCCTGAAAACGGGCTGCCCCAGGGAATAAAGCCACTCCGCTCTGTGCTGTTTTCACTTACTTGGCTTCTCTGCTTCCATTTCTCTGTATTTACTCCTGCCTTGAGAAAAGCAGCGTAATTCCAACCTGGATTAATCCTCCCCGCAGCCACAGCAAAGGTGAAATTCAGCAGTGCTGTGTGGTGGCACCTGCCTGGAGAGGAAAAGAGATGTTCTGCAATTTTATCTCATAGAGGCAAACTCAGCACATACAGAACCCGACAGAGGGGCAGAGTAACAGGTTTTACCAGGATGGAGACCCACCTAAAAGTCCTGCCCTGCACCAACTTGTGTGCTGGACTCTGGGTGTAGGGGTCTGCTCCCTCTGGCTGATTACTTCATCTTTTAATCTCATTTTTATTAGGGACAGGCATGGCACAGCAGCCGTGGGGTCCAAGGAGACACGTCTTTTGGCTCTAAGCCATCTGCTCCGTGCCTGAGCTGCCCCGGGGGGCTGGGAAAACATCAGCAAGCTGCTTGGGTACATTCAGCATCCTTTTACGAGGTGATTTTGAAGTAGATTGCTCAAAAGAGAAAAGTTGTAGTATCAATTTGGGCTGCAGGGCTGGGACCCAGCCAGCTCATAAGTGATCCAAATAGATGAAATTATCTAGATATTAAAAGCCATCCTATTCACTGGCTTTCCCTCCACTTCTAAATAAATGACATAGAGGAGTGGAGTGTAGCTGGGATCTCTGACTGGCTGCAATCTGAAAATTAAAGAAAAAACCCAGTATTTGAGAAGGAGGTTAGTGTTTGTTTTGGCACGTGCTGCTTATTGGCAGGAGGAGACAGAAGGAATTGCCCTTTATAGAAGGAGTATGGTTAATTGGAGAGCACGTCAGGAGCTGCTGGACAAGGTGTTTCAGGACCTCACATGGTGCTGGGTGGGCCATCTGTCCATGTGAGCATCAAGGAGGGACCAGCCCTGCAGGAGCTTTTGAGAGTTTTGATGTTCTCCTTCAGCTGGGACCTTCCTGGCTTTCTATACATCAACAATAACAAGGTCTACTTGATTGACAACTAATTGTTTCTTTAAAAGGTTTTGGTCTTTCAAAGTATCTGTCATAGAATCACAGAATGTTTTGGGTTGGAAGGGATCTCAAAGCCCATCCAGTGCCACCCCTCTGCCATGGGCAGGGACACCTTCCAACAGCCCAGGTTGCTCCAAGCCCTGTCCAACCTGGCCTTGGACACTCCCAGGGATGGGGCAATGTCCCATGGTAACAACACATGAGGATTTGACTTAATTTTTCAGTTGATCTTTGTTTGGTAAAGGTCGGCTGGAGCCCCTTCATGGGGAGCTCTGGAACTCTGGTACTAAAGCCCTCACTGAGGCAGAACACCCCACACAGAAAATGAGTTCAGACTCAGACAGTTTGGTCCATGAGATGAATGTGAGCTGGGTCTGGCTCAGCATGGGCCCTGAGACCCTTGCATAGCTCCGGGAGGCACTGGAGAAGCAGGGATGGACTTCCAGGTGGCTGTGGCACCATCTCCAGCCATGCATGAATCAAATCAGATACTTAAAGGAAAATCCTAAACAAACAACCTACTGTTCAAGAAACTCCCACTTCATCCCCTGTAGCAGAAATTAAAACCAGACCTTCTCACTTTGAGCACTGTTTTTGTTCTCACACAAGCCAGGAAATCTCCCACCGTGATATCCAACTGCCTCAGCCTCCCTCGCCCCTCCCTGCCTCCTCCCTGTGTCTCTTTAAAGGTCCTGGAGGAGAGACACTTCACCCAGGGCCTTTCTTGGTTGTTCCCAGCCTTAATCTCTCGTGTTTTAGGAGGGTCTTACCTATGTCCAGATGATGGGAAGGAGCTGGAGGGCAACACAGCGCAGTAAGGATGCGAAGTCCTCAGTGTTGACTATGGTCAATCTCCACCTGAAGCCCTTTCTTGAGCTGAAAGCAATTTGTCTGTGCACTTTGGTGAAGGTTCTCTGTAACACTGGGGACGTGCTCTGAATGGCTTCCATCTGAACAAGATTCAACATAAAGTTTGAATCTTTGGTTGTTAAAGATTAAAAAAAAAAAGGAAAAGGTAACAGACCAGTCATTTCTGTGTGGTTTATATTGCTGTTCTCAGGGATGTTGTATTATGGTGGATATCTCCAGTGAAGAGTTCCCTGTGCCGTCCTAAATGTCTGTCTGTCCTCGTTTGTGGTCAAACCATCTGTAATGCAGGGGATGTTTTATAAGAACCAGCTAGCTGGGCTGTGTCTGTGAAGCACAAGTTGTTGCCACTGGAGAAGGAGCTATTGATTGAAGGAGCTTCAAAGCCCGTAGCAGGCACCACTGGGCTGCAGAGCATGGGAGGGACGAGGGGATGGCCTTTGAAGAGGTGTAAGGCAAGATTAAGGTCACATGGCTGAGCTTTCTTGAATTAAAGTATCCATTTCTATTTTTTTTCAAGGGTGAAGTGACTCATCAGCCTTAGCTGTCAGAAGATGCTGAAGTGACAGCCCAGTTAGACCCCACCATGGAGAAGACAGAAGGTATGGAGGCTACAGGATGTTCATTTGCTCATTTGTTCCTTGAAAAAAAACCCTGCAGTGTTTTCCTTACCAGAAATACTGTAAATAACCTGTTCTCTATAGATGTGGGGCCAGGAGATGAAAAATTCATCATTCATGTATTATGCAGACTTCCTAAACCACAGCAAAGCGTGGTCCCAGCTCTCAATCAGCACATATTTGTCCTCCTGTCCTCTGTGGGGTGTTGTCAGGACACATCCCTGCTCCCTCTATCCAGGCTTTGCTCTTGGGCGCTGTGATGTCTTCCCTCTGTCCTTGCTCTGACTTCCACGTGCTGCTTCCATCCGAACAGTGTCTGCATCTCGGTGATGCTCTGTGATGAGCAGCACCAAATGCCAAGTTATCCTGGTCCTCACCAGCTGCTGCACCAGGATGGAGACAGAGGAATCAGCCACAGGTTTCTCCTGCTCAAGCTGCTCCTCCTCATCCTCCCTGAGCACAGCTGTTTGGCTCAGAGGTGCAAGGCAGCCCAAACCACCCTGATTTCAGGGACTTGCTGCATGAAGGAAACGATCAATGATGCAGCAGTTTAACTATTTAGACCCTCAAGGTGGAAATTTGGGGGTTGTGAATTTCTGCAGGCTGGAGATGACTGTATTAAACTGTATTAAAGCAGGAGCCTGGGGGCTGTGAGGCCTGGCAGGGTGGGCAAACCCACTGTCACACGTTTGGTGGTGACTTGCCTCAATTAAAGGCTGTGCTCTGTGCCGTGAGCCAGTCACCTTGGGATGCACGTGCTCCGCATGGATGCGGCTGTGAACGTCTGGGTCCATCCTCTGCCCCCTGCCCTAGCCATCATTTTCAAGGATTAATTTGTGACCTGGTGTTTGCAGATGGAGCAGTGCAATGCAGTGATTTCCCTGCTTGGTGTGCACGGCACCGCTTAGGCCACCGAAAAGTTAAAACCAAACCAAAAGCCTTGAAAAATGTAATTGTCACAGGTTGGTCCCACCTTTGGTTACTGAGCTGCATTTATTATCCATCAGGCAGCTCTTTGTACCTACACAGAGACAGCTCTGCCTGCAAAACCCACTGTTTGCTTAATTGCCAATTAGAGCCATGATTTCAGCAAATTTTCAGCTTCCTTGGTGCAACAATTATCTGGTTCACCTCTGGAAAACAGGATTGGAGCTCGGCGTGTGCTGCTGTGTCTCTGTGCAGCTTCCCCACGAGCTGCAGCCCCTGCCTGCCCAAAACTGAGATGAGAAGAGCAAAACCATCTCCCCCCTGCTCTGAATGTCTTTTCTTGTTTGCAGAACTCAGTCATCTCTTTTTTTCTGGGTTGTTCCACAGACGGCCAGCCACCCAAACCCGACGGGGACAGGGAGCAGCCACGCAGCCTCCCCTACTCCCTGGAGACGCCGTATGGCTTTCACTTGGACCTGGACTTCCTGAAGTACGTGGATGACATCGAGAAGGGGAACACCATCCGAAGGGTCCACATCCACCGCAGGGCCAAGCAGCCCAAATTCAGCACCCTGCCCCGAAACTTCAGCCTGCCCGAGAACGCCTCCCGTGGCTGCACCGCCGCTCCCAGCAAGAGCTGGACGGCGACCTGCTCCTTCCCGCAGCGAAAGGCATCCCTGGGGGACGAGACCCCCCGTGCCCTCCTGCCCTCCGAGGCAGCCCCGCTGGCAGCAGATGAGCCGAGTTACCGGAGGAAAGCCCTTCTGGCAGAGACACGGCGGCAGGCGGAGCTGGGGTGGCAGCAGGGCGAGCTCCGGGGGCGGCCGCAGCTGCTGAGAGCCTCCAGCATGCCCGATGCACTGCCCCCCGGCCAGACCCCCCCGGGGGACACGAGGGGACCCTCGCCCCTCCGGCCCCCTGCCCAGCACTGCCAGGACCAGCCCTCTGACAGCACCTCACAGCCCAGCTCCGACGGCACCGTGTCAAACCTCCCCAGGGAGGTGAGCATGGAGCAAGATGTCTCCTTACGGGTTCCCAGCGGGGTTATCCCGGGGCTGGTGTCCGTGCAGCCCCCGTGGCAGAACCAGCATGCCATGGCACCACAGCTGCAGGTGGTGATGGAGAGTGGAGGTGAGGAGGGCGATGCTGCCGACGTGGCCCGGGGTGAGCCAGCATCACCAGCTGCCCTCCAGCTCTCAGAGAACACGAACCCTGGGGAAAGGGGGCTAAGTGTGAGTGACGTGGATCTGAATGTGCAGAAGGAAGGTGAGGAGGGGAATGTCCAGGCTGGAGAGGACAAGGAGAGCGGCATTCCACAGGCTCCTGACGGTGGAGTCGCGGTACTGAAGCAGCAGATCGCTGACCTGGAGGAACAGCTGGGCAAGAAGAAAGAGGAGCTCGAGCGCGTCAGGGCAGTGCTGGAGCAGCAGGACCACGAGATCAAGGAGAAGGAGAAAAGCATTGAGCTCCTGTCCAGCTCCAAAGCTCAGCTGGAAGAGCAGCTGTGCCAGGAGAAGTCCAAAGAGGCCGAGCTGCGGTTGCGGCGGAGCGAGGGTGCTTTGCAGTGCCTCGATGCCGCGGTGAACACCGACCTGTCCCAGGTGCCCGGGGTCAGGCAAGGCCACGATAAAGGCATCAACGTAAATATCCCGCTCTCCACCAGGTCCGTGGGCTGCAGTGCCCACACAGCAGACAACGTGAGCGCACAGGCAGAGGGGCTGGGTGCTCGCAGGGAGCAGGGACTGGGAGATGCTCGTGCCAGCGTCAGTGGAGAGGCACCGGGACATTTCGGTGAAGGCAGCATCGAGGCTGGTCTTCGTGCCCCGTGCTTCCCCCAGCTGCAGGTCGGCGAGGACAACGGGAATCACCGGCACAACCGCGACAGCCAGAGCCTCGCCGCGGGGAGCAGTCGGGCAGGCAGGGCAAGCCCTGGGGAGGAGGAGAAACCTCGGGGAGGGCTGGGAGAGGAAGGTCCCCCTGAGCACGAGGATCTCCCGGCTGTCGACCCCATCGGCCAGTACGTGAAGAAGATCCAGGAGCTGCTGCAGGAGCAGTGGCTGTGTCTGGAGCACGGGTACCCCGAGCTCGCGAGCGCTATCAAGCAGCCGGCCTCCAAGCTCAGCTCCATCCAGAACCAGCTAGTTAACTCCCTGAACTCCCTGCTCTCTGCATACTCTACACAAGGGCCTGCGGATAAGGAGAACTCAAACACGCACTATCAACAGTTGGGTAAATAATATTGGCATCAACGTGGCCGGGACGAATCTCTTCCTGTTTATTCCAGTCTTGAGCAGGGGGGAATGTGGTGGAACAGTTGTGAGCCAGAGCAGAAATAGTCCCTCCTGAACGTGATGAGAAAGGCAAATCTCTGCACATGACAAGTTACGGATCTGAAATTAAAAAAGCAAACAAAATGGTGCAGGAGCTGGTAAAGCCGTGGTTCAGTTATATGCAGGATGAGCTTCCAAATGCAGCTGTCTTGGGGGCTGTTCCATCAAACAAACATTTTCTGGGGCGAATCAGCATGGAGTTCTCCAGAACCCAAACCAGTCAAGCTAACTGAGCAACTAGGCTGGGAAAAGACCTGTCCCCACTCACATCTGAAATAATTTTAGCTTATATTAAGATGAGAATCCAATGCCTGTTCACTGTTAGGGGAAGGGGGCTTGCAAATAGATAAGTGACCTGTTACTTGTAAGCAATACATAAAAACTATTTAAAGTCCAGTGGAAAGACTCATCCATGTAATATTATAGGAGATTTATATAGGAAATTTCCAATACATTAGTACTGGGAAAAAAATAGAACTAAAACATTATTACAAATGTAAATTCTACTTTATATTCATAGGACACATATATAATTCCCTTTATATTCCCAGTCACTCGGAGACATTTGAGACCTGTATTTAAAGGTGGCAGGGCAGGGCCAGATTGTGGCCAATTGCATCCATAGCTTTGCAAGACATAAAAAGACTCTCACAAGATGAAGTAAGATGCTTATGGTTATGATTTGTAGTTTGTTGCTAGAGATTGGGAATAATTATCGCTAATTATGGCACATCTGCTTAATTAATCTATTATTTTGTATTTTGGTAGAAAACTCTCCAACCACAAGTCTTAAATCCATCATGAAAAAGAAAGGTTATGGTTTCCATGCAGGAGGCAATGGGACCAAAAAGAATCTTCAGTTTGTTGGGGTAAATGGTGGGTAAGCATCGGTTCAGAAGATAAAACTGCCTTTTAATGTGTAGTCTCCTCTGTATCGCTGGAGAAGTCATTCTTTCCCCTCCTCTTTCCCTCTCCAAACCTCTTGATTAAAAGGCCAGCTGAAATGGAGCCCCTTTTCTCCTGTCTTTAACCCAGTGCTGATAACCTGTGCATAACCCTGTAGAAAAGATGTTGGTGTTTTCAGCGCAGCGAGGGACATTCTGGGGACTGACACTCTCTGCACACCCATCTCTTGGGGCTTCATCCAAAACCCAGCTGGGGAAGATGGGAAGATTCCATGGGAAGATTCCCACTGACTCTGGTGGGTTTTGGAGGGGGTCAGCATTGCCTGGGTGGGCACGCTGCCACTAACCTGCCTCTGCGCTCCAGCGACAGCCAACAAGTTGGTTCAGGGCTTGGAGAACACCCTTGGTAAATAAGGAATTCCCTTGGGGTGAAGGAGGCCTGTACTTTTGGTTGTGCTCCATCACCCTGTTCCACGTGTATCCAGTATCTAACACTCCTTGGCCTGGGGGCATCTCTAAGAGCAGCACTGGCACATCTTGTCCTGAGGAGTGTGCGTGCTGCACGAAGAGGGCAGGACGTGTCCCACTGCCCCTGTGCTGTGCAAACAACTACGTGGGCAAGCTTGGGGGCTGGTTTCTGCTCACCTTTGCTCCTCTGACTTCCCATTGCTGGGCTCATCAGGTGCTCCTCACTCTAGTTGGGCAGAGCTTCTACCACAAGGGCACGGCTTGCAGGGAGTGGAGGAATCTTGATTACTTTGAGCAAAATGTTGGGGTCACTCAGAGCGAAATGTTCTGTCTCGTGGGGAATGTTTTTAATACTCTTAAGACAATCAGAGGAGAATTCTCTCTAGCGGGCTGCTCGAATGGTGGACTCAGGCCTTGCTGGAGCTGCAAACACAGTTTTTGTCTGGTGGTCCTCGAGGTTGCCGACATGCCACCAGTCCCACCTTGCCACGCCATGCCGGCAGCTCCCAGCAGGGAGGTGGCACACAGCCCTTGCCTGGCCACGCTGGGGATTGTGTCATGGACATCCCTCCAAACCTGCTGAGTAGTCCCTGAAGTAACCTTGCCTGCTGCTCATTAACTGCTTCTGTCACGCTCCTGCTGGCTTCAGGAGCCAAACCCAGACTAACCCCGAGTTTGGCTGCGGCTCCGACCTTTTAACTTGCTTGTTGTCACTCCGGGCTTCACCCAAGGCCCATTGGAGCCAATGAGTCTTGGTCAGGCCCTGTGGCTGCCGAGGGGGAAGGAGTGAGTAACATGTGGTGTCCTCAAATAGCTACGAAACGACCTCAAGCGAAGACACGAGTTGTGAAGAGAGCCCGTCGGACGGCGACGCCGAGAGCGAGACGGAGAGGAGAGGAGAGGGCGTGGAGCCCACCCAGCTGGATGCTGGAGGTGAAAGCAAGGGGACTTCCTCGGGGACACCCTCCCGGGAGAAGAGTGAGGATGATGAGCAGCAGGAGCCAGCAGCAGAAGCAGCACCCTGCTCTCAGCACCAGGAGGACAGGTAACCAGAACCAGGGGGTGATCCCACAGCCGCAGGACCCACGGCCCTGCAGGGCTGGGGTTGGGGCTTCAGGTGCCAAGTGGAGTGGCAGCACTGCCCTCTGCAGAAGAGGAGAAGGCTGTAAAGAGCTAAATATTTTCTGACTTAACACAGAATCTAATGGGGATTGATTCAGGCCCCGTGCTTGGCTGTGGAAAAGACTGAGTCATATTTGGTGAGAGTTAGCTCATTTCTCCCCTCTTGTGTAAAGTTTCTTGGTAAAGTTCTTTGTAGACTCAGGAATAAGATTTTTTTTTCCACACTTTGAGGATTCTTGTAATAGATGAAGTTGACCACATGAACCTGTGACTCTGGGCTTAAACTCTTAAATTTAAGTGCTTAACTTTGTACCTAAAATCTGTGTCAGCTTGGGACAGCTTGTGTCCAAAAGTTAAGCACTTAAGTAAGTGTTGAACATATTCTGACCTAAACTGCATGTTCTCCTACTTGCTTCCATACCTCTTGCAAGTCCTGTCCCATGATGGATTTCCCCTTTTCCCTCTAGATGCAGACCCTCTGAAGATTTCCTTGCCAACTGCCAGCTCCTCAGCGAACACCTCTCAGAAATCTGCACCACAAGTGACAAGTATCTGGTACAGTTATTTTCTAATCCCATTTCAGACATGGTTCAGTGTAATGGATAAGATTATCCCGACGGCGCATTGCAGTCTGTGCCCTACCATGCCAAGGACAGCTTTGTGAGGAGGGGGGGGTGGGGTGAGGTCACATCTGAGTTTTAGAACAGCCAAAAAGAATGGGAAAGGATGGGGGACAAAAGAAGATGAAGGCTTTGTTTGCTTACTCACCCAAGTCACCACAGGAAATTCCTCTTCCCCTCAAGTTGTAGCAGCACTCCCCAAACCACAAGCTGAATGGTAGCTGGGCGATGCCAGAGCACATGGGGCCGGGAGCTGGGGCAGCCACTGCTGAGCAGGGGCCCCAGCAGTGACGGGGACACCCTGGTGTTTTCAGCGGCACGTCCTCGGCTCCGTCTGCCAGGAGTGGTTCCAGGTGTCCAGCCACAAGTGTTCCTGCCCCGAGGTGGTGGCAGCATACCTCAGGGCACTGGGGGCCACCCAGCCCCAGCTCCTCAAGATGATAGTGAACGTGACTGACAGGAATGGCAACACGGCTCTTCACTACAGCGTCTCCCACTCCAACTTCCCGGTTGCGAAGCTCCTGTTAGACACAGGTAGGAACAGCTGTCCTGCTCAGCCATGGCTTCTGTTGGGAATGGGAGTGGGAACAGTGGGTCGTGGTCCCACAGGGGATGGATGGGCACAGTGTGCAGAGCTGGGTACTGGGGGTTCATGAACAGTCCCAGGCACGGCAAACAGGGATTGAGGTCCAGGAGCCTCCCAGGGAGCTCAGGCAGGAGCAAAAGGAGATGGGACCAACTACAACATGCATTCAAGGGAGCCATCTAGCATACAAGCATGGGGTCAAGGTCCATCTGGGAGACAAATATGGGCCAAGGACCATCCAAAATGCACACGTGGGGCCAAGGACCATCCAGGAGACAGGGTTGACCTGAAGACCAGCATCCTCCCCCATAGCCCGTTCCTGGGGCTATGGCTGTGGGACGTAAGTGCCCTCACACATCTCGAGGGTTTTTCACTCTGACTTTGGGGATGGCTCAGGGTCCCTGTACCCAAGGGGGTGTCCCTTGTGGCCCCAGTCCAGGTGGGATGTAGGGGGCTCCCTGATCTTGTTGTAGCAGCCAATGCCACATCATGCCTTGGGGCAGGAGGATCAGACCCCTGAGAGCATAACAACCACCCCAAACGCTGTGGAAAATCTCCATGTTAAACTATTGAACTTCCAGCTCATGTTGCAATGAAAGGACAAAAATCTCAGCTGAGCTTGTACAGGGCAAAAATGTGCACGTGCTCCGAGAGAATAAAGGCACTTTGGCCTTTTCTCATGGGCCAGACAATCCACTAAATGTTTGGGAAATGGCAGATTATCATACACATCTATAACCCGATTGTTGCCGCAGCAGTGGCGCTGGGAGGGAAGGGTTTGTCCCCTTCTGCCGAGGGACTGAGGCAGCTGGTCCCTGGGGGAAGGCTGGACCTGAGCCCTCACCCCCCAGACATGGCTCATTCCTCGTGGTGGAGCTGGAAATGGGCTCTTTGAAGTGAAGAATGAGTGAAACGGAGCCAGGATGATTTCCATGCCCGTTGGGTGACAGTCATCTTTCTGCTGCTCCCTTGCCATGGGAGCCAAAGCAAACAGCCCACAGCTCCACAACCAGCATGAGCTCGAGGCATTAATTATCCCCCGTTTATTTTTATTTGTTGTGGTCTTCAAAGTTAATTAAGTTGACCTCAGCAGTTGTAATTAACTGTAGCACCGGGGGCCGTTTAACACTGCGCTCACAGGCCTGGGTATTCAACACAGATAAATCTCAATCCTGCATAATTATGGAATAACCCCTTTTTCTGGGAATACGAGATGCCACATGCTTTATAACTCACTCTCTGCTGCCCATTTGCTCTTGGTGACCCCCTCCCCTCCAGGAGTGTGCCGCCTGGACCTGCAGAACCGTGCTGGCTACACGGCCGTGATGCTGACGCCGCTGGCGGCCGCAGAGACCCGCCAGGACATGGAGGTGGTGATGAGGCTGCTGAAGGAGGGGGATGTCAACCTCAGATCTGCCCAGGTGTGTGTCCCTGTAGGCTGTCTGACAACGGGGCATGGCCCTGTGTGGGATGGTGAGAGCTGGGGGTGGGTATTTATTTGGCAAAGGCATCATGTGGAGTTCGTAGCTTCCTATTTACAGCCATTGCTTTAGGCTGTGGCATCATCATGTCCCCATGGAGGTCTTGGGTTGGGGGGTATAATTTGGGTTCCTTACACTGCACCTGCAGTGCCAGGCTGAGACTCAACAGCAGGGATTGGGTTGGAGTTGCTGCTTCCCAAAAGTTCCAAAAGCAACCTCAGCTCAGTTGCAGTGTGGCCACCCACCAGCACCCTGGGAAGGGATGATGAGGTTATAGAAAGGCTCAACATCTAGCAACAGTTTTTCTGAGATAAAAATCAGAAGTCACACCAGAGAGGAGCAGTGAGGGGTTGACCCCAGAGTCTGGGAGCCCCAGGTTTGCTGCTGAGCAGGCATTTCATCAGAGAGTCAAATATTTTGTCTCAGGGATGACAGTGCTCATCTTCCAAAGTGATGTAAGAGTTAGTCTAGATCTAAGTTAAACTGCCCAGGAGGGTGTGGGGGACCCATGTCTGGGGGCAGCTGGGAGCTGGGCAGGTTGGCCATGCTGCTGCCAGGCCCCCTGTGCATGGCTGTAGTGCAAGTGAACGGGTATCTCTTGCAATACCTGCTGAGGACCCCCAGTGTGATTGAACAATAACATGCAATATGGAATATTAACGTGTTCTATGCAAGAAGAACATGCAATGTTGTGATATATGGTTATGGGACATGGGTTAGCAGTGGGCTTGGCAGTGCTGGGTTAACAGTTGGACTCAATGATCTTAGAGCGCTTTGCCAACCTAAATGATCCTACAATTCCATATATGCAGCAATATTCATTGCTATCACTCTCTCTAGCAGTCTGAATGGGCAGGGCTGTGGCAGGGGGTGGGCAGGGGTGTTCAGCCTCTCCCTGTGGCCCTGCAGGGAGGCCAGACCGCCCTGATGCTGGGGGTGAGCCACGAGCGGGACGACATGGTGCGAGCCCTGCTGTCCTGCCAGGCTGATGTCAACCTGCAGGACGAGGAGGGGACCACAGCCCTGATGGTGGCCTGTCGACAGGGCAACATGGACATCGTCAGGCTCCTCTTGGCCCAGCCTGGCTGCCAGGTCACGCTGAGGGACAAGGTGAGGTTCTGGCACTGTGCTCCATCCATCCCACTGAGCCTGACTGCACCAGGGAGGGAAAGCTCATGTGGGATCAATCAGACAGCAATCCCCGAGTGGGGGTTTTTAAGTGAAGAAGTGCAATTTCAGTCCATTTTCTAATCAGGGGATCACTTTTAGGGGAGCACCCCTGGTTTTGGTTGCCGTGCTGTGGATGGGTGGCTGTGACAGCATCCTGCATCCCAGCCACAGCCTGGGCAGGAGCATGGGGGGGGAAGTGCCCAACCTGACATAAACCTAAAAAACCAGATGAAATCCTGGACATGTGGAATCAGCAGAGCTTCAGCTCCAAGAAATTAGCAGGAATTAACTCTTCCCTGAGAACAGACTCCTCTCCGTGGGGACGCGTGGGATGGGGCTGGGCTGGGAGCAGCACGGCCGGATGGTGATTCCTCCTGCTGGGCCACAGGGCTGAGCTCAGAGTTATGGAACTATTTTCTAATTAAAATACAATTTTGTCTAAGACAGGCAGGAGGGCACCAGGGCCAGGGGAAGGCACAGCAGGGGTGTGTTTGGTGTGGTTGAGGTTGAGGCGCAGAGGGAGGTTTGCAGGACGGTGACTCATTGCAAACCAGGGAGGAACTGGAGGGAAGGAGGTTTTGGGGATGGAGCTGGGAGGGCGGGGGGCAGAGGCAGGGATTTGGTGATGTCTGACCTCCTCCCTCCCCGCAGGGTGGGAACTCAGCCCTGTCCCTGGCCCAGGGCGCTGCCCACGGGGACATCGCAGCGCTCCTGAGAGCCCACATGGAGCACAGCCCGTCCCTGTCAGCCTGACCCTGCATGGACAAGGAACCAGGATGGGCAGCTGGGAACAAACAGCTGCTCCCTGACCAGCCCCGCTGGGGCAGGACCAAGCCAGCAGGTTTCCAGGGAAGGGACCCTGCCTGCCTTACCTGTGTACCTTTCCTGTCTCTAATTCTCCTCATTCCTCCCACTCACACCCCCAAATCTGCGCCACAAACACCTCCAGACTCTTCTATCTGCTCCTCCTGGTTTAGGTTTGGCAGGTGAGCGACTGCAATGAAGGAGAAAAGCACATTAGAAAAGCAATACTTAGTCTTTTGTAACCTTAGATTATGGGTGTCCTTTTAATCGACTACTTAACCATATCTCATTTAACTTGTAAGTTTGTGTCCTAATATTTATTATCAGCTCCTCTGTAAGTAGCGGCAGGCAGCGATTACTCAGTATATGTAACAACAAACACAAGCTGGATGGATTATGGAAAGCATAAAATCCTATTTATGTTTGCTTATGTGGGTCTGATGGAAGAATTAAAAATTAATGCTCTAGGAAAATATTTGAGTATGCCAGACCCAAACACACAGACATTGTTTTGCCTGGATCTGGAATTACCATATGGCTCTTATTTTTCCCTAATTAAGTTTGAGCTAACGGAGAAGCACAGCCCATTGACATGCTCTGTGCATCAGAGTGGGGTGGATCAGGGTATCCCAGCCACGAGGAGATCACAAGAGATTCCCATCCCAGAATGTGTTAATATTGTCCAAGAGTTTTGTGGACTGACAGATGCCTTTTGGACAAGCTTCTGCTCTCTGATTTCCCTTGTGCTCAACTTTAATATGCCCAAACTCTTCCTGTGTAAAGCCATGCCATGATTCATCTGATGGAATTGGATGGCACAGGGCCTCCCCCACCACCCACAGGGTCCACCATCACCTCAAATCACACATAGGGTTTTCTTGAATCCCTGTGCTGCTTGACAGAGAGGGAGGGAGGGCTCAGGTCCCACTTTTCCAAACCTCTTTGTTGTGCTGCATCAGGAGCCCCTGGATGCTCTCTGTTGGCTTTGGTGGAGCTGGATGCCACCACCAGCAGAGCAAACCCAGTTCTCCCTGCCACCACCAAAAGCAACTCTCCCTATTTGGCTAATTACTCCTTTTTTACTCAGCAGAGGTGAATCCTGGCCCACTTTGGTCATTGTAAGTCAGTTCACATCACCACAAAGTGTCTCTTGAGCTGCCTTGAGCCCCCATCCTTCCTGCCTTGCAGGGAGGAGGGGACAGCCCCTGCCTCCTGTTTTCCATGGAAATCTGCTGTCTGCTCTGTTTTCTTTCCTTTCTCCATGTTTTCAGTCCGAAGCATCCACTATCTCAAACGTCTGTCTGCCTTTTTTATCTGTATCCCAGAATGCAGTTACCTCCTTTATGTCTCAATAAACCGAGTTAAACCTTTCCTTGTGTTGGCTCGCGTGCCTGTCCCCGGGGCTGGGGCTCTCTGGGGTCACTTCACACCCCTGCACATCACCAAGCCACTCATTTCTGGGGGGTTTCTTCAGAGCAGTGACCCCACCTGGGACGTCCCTGCACAGACATGGCAGGGTGGCATTTTTTTTTTGCAGGAATTCCCTCATTTTGTGCTGCAGAGCCAGCATGAGCATTGCTGCCAGGCCTCAGCTGCAAACAAAAAGAGCCATAATGCCATTTTGTGACAGTTTTCACTGAGTTTTCTCCCTGTGCTCGCAGGGAGGAATTTCACTCAGACTCTTGCTGCTTCCCAGAGGGAGGTGAACTTCCCAGCTTCCACATAATAAATGTGGGAAACTTTCTGCTAAGGAGCAGGGTGGCTTTGGGAAGTGCCTGCCTCCTCCTGGGATCCCTCAGTTTGAGGACAGGGGATGTTATTTGGGGGATGTGCTGCAGCTCTGCAGAGACTTTGCTGCCTTGCCCTGTCCCCTCCAATCCCCCTTTCCCTCCTGTTCCCATCCCTGCAGCCTAGGCTGGTTAACTACATCCCCAGGATGTTTATTTTCATTCCTTTGCCTCATATTTCCTCTTTGCCCCTCAAACCATCTCCCCAGGGAGGAGCAGCTCCCATGGGATGATCCCCTGGAGCAGCTTCTCTTCTCCTGTGGACCCTGAGGGGTCATGGATGGGTTGGTGCTGCCCCTGGCATCTCCCAGTGCCCAGATTGCACAAAACCAATGGAAAATCATCCGTGGGATCTCAGTGTCACAAAGAGCCAGAGCCAGCCTTAATTGATATATTCCAATATCACAGTAGAGATCAAACTAAATATAGGCAAGGAGAAACACATGCCCAGTGCAAGCACTGCAAAACAAATGGAGACAATTAAGTCACAGCAAGGAAAGAAATTAATCTAATGATCTTTACAGGCTCAGCATCCAGGAGCCGATTAGTGATGAAGGGAAAGAATGACAAGAAACTCGGTGGAACATGATTTTTCCACTCTCCTTATGGCCATTTCTCGTGTATCTCTTTCTTTTGCTGCAGGGAGAGGAGAAGGGGCTCTGAGGGCATCATCTGAAGCACCTCTGTGGTCATGGCCCTCAGCATCAACAGGCTGGAGAGCTGGGGGTGCTCAGCCTGGAGAAGGATCCGGGGAGACCTGAGAGCCCCTTGCAGTGCCTAAAGGGGCTCCAGGAGAGCTGGAGAGGGACTGGGGACAAGGCATGGAGGGACAGGACACAGGGAATGGCTTCCCAGTGCCAGAGGGCAGGGTTAGATTAGGGATTTGGGAGAAATTCTTCCTTCTGAGGGTGAGGGGCCCAGAGAAGCTGTGGCTGCCCCATCCCTGGAAGTGTCCAAGGCTTGGAGCAACCCGGGCTAGTGGAAAGTGACCCTTTGTTGTTCCTGGCAGGGTGGTGGAACAACATGAGATTTAAGGTCCCTCCCAACCCAAACCATCCCATGCCCCATGCCTGGAGATCTCACCAAGGTCTAACAGGCTCCAGCTGTTCTAAAAGCTGGCTTTGAAGCCACTGTACACAGTGCATGACCATGAGGGGCTGTGCTGGGACATGGACCCCCGGGGTCAGGGAGCCCCCAGACCCCAAGGGCTGCCACCTCCACCCTTTGCCCCCAGCTCTCCCCATGCCCAGGCCAACCTCACTGGCTCTGGACCAGCCATGTGAGCCCCTCACCCCGGGCAGCTGCCTCTGTGTGTGGTTTGGTGTCCATGCCCACGCCACAGACAGCACACAAGAGAAACAGCCGGAGGCTTCCTCTCCCCTTCCCGAAAACCAGATGATCCCAAATCGTTCCTCCCACCGCTTGTGAGCTGCCAAGTGAAGCCTCCTGGGGGCTGCAGGCTTGGAAGACAACATCCAGAAGTCTCAGGGGGAACACGTGGAGATGCTGGCACTGTGTGCTCCCTCCCCGGGGCAGGACAGTCCTGTGACCACCTCCATGCCACCCTGACATGAGCTGCAAGATGTGTGAGCCATGAAACATGTGGCCCCTGCGACGGGCAGGAGGGACAAAGGGCTGCCTTGTGCTCAGGGCTGTGGCTTTGGGGTGGTGAAACCACCACAGGGCTTGTGGATGGGGGAAAAGATGGGAAAACAGGCTCCAGATGTGCTGCAGGGATGCAGAGGGATCCTCGGCATTGGCTTGAGAACAGACAGTGCAGGAAAGGGGGTGAAATAATTGCTGTAACTTGCTAACATTGTCCAGGCTACTTTAAATGTCACAGCTGGGTTTTGTAAAAGGTTAACTCGTTTCTGGTGCTGAAGAGATCAGGTATCCTCAGCCCACGGCACATGGGGGGACCCTAGTAGCTCTGGAAGGGCAGAAGTGGGGCTGGGAACCCTGGGAGGATGGAGACACTGGGAGAGCAGGGCAAGAAACCTCCACTGGATTGGAGTGGGACCACATTCACTGCACAAGGAGGGAACAGAGCACCTGCAGCCCCATGTGTGCAGAGCCACATGCGAGTGGTGAACATGATCCCCACGGTTAATTCAATCCATGGGGCCATTTCCAGGTGAGGGATATGCCTTGGGTTCGCTCCTTTGGCATCTGTGGGCAGCTCCTGCCCATTGCCCCCTCCATGGGGTGATGACTGGGTGTTGGGACCATGCTGGGGGAGAGGCCAAACTGATGACCAGCAGCTTCCTGAGGTCTGAGTCAAAGCACAGGGTATGAAACAGTAAATTCTGCTTTCTCTTTCCTCCCCAGTCCTATCTATGTAGGTGGCAGACAATCATAGAATCCTGGAATGGTTTGGGTTGAAAGGGACCTTAAAGCACATCTTGTTCCAACCCCCTGCCACGGGCAGGGAAACCATCCCCTACACCAGGTTGGTCCAAGCCCCATCCAAAGAAAAACATCTTCTCTTGAGATGATTATCACCCAGATCCTGCCCCATCAGCAGCTTGGACTGTGTCAGTTCAGTGGCTCTCAGCAGAATTTAATATTCTTAGAAGAGATCAATGTCTCAGCAGCAAAGGCAGATTTATTTGCTGCAGGGGAATGAGCTGCCACAGGGGCAGTGTGTCAGGCACAGACACTGCTTGTCTGCTCTGGGGGGCCAAGCTGCCCCCCAACTCCCTGTTCTGTCCCCACAGCTTCATGTGGAAGGGCCAATTGGCCCCACTTTTGCCAGCTCAGGGTCTGGGAGTTTGTGTTTCCCGGTGAGGGCTGAGAGGATGGAGAATCCTCGGCACATCCCTTGGGGCAGCCCCTCTGGCCGGGCCACCAGCCCTGAGCTGAAGGCTGCAGAATTACAATATTTTGTCAATTGCTCCATCTAGTGCCATTTCAGCAGAAAAAGCATCAGGAGCACAACACTGGGAGCTGCTGTGGCTGCCGTGCTGGGGCCTGGGCAGCTTTCCCTGGCTGGTGTCTGGAGTGATTCCAGGAGGATGTGCCAGGTCCCAGTCCCGGTCCAGCTCTTACCTTGCAGACCCAGGGCCAAGAATCTTTGCTTTCTTTATCCTGTTTCTCTCATGCTTCTCAAAAGGGGACTATAAACCCTTACATGGAAACATCTGTCCTGGAAAACATAACATTCCTCGTAAGCATTTTCAACTATTAAGAAATCCCTGAGTTTGGATGGGGCTTGGAGCAACCTGGTCTAGTGGAAGGGCATGGCAGGGAGTTGGAATGAGATGAGCTTTAAGGTCCCTTCCAAGCCAAACCACTCTGGGATCCTGTGATTCAAAAAAAAGGAGGAATAAAGAATCTAGGCTGCCACTGCCTTTTCCTTTTCTTTGTACAGGAATTGGGAATAACCTCTGCTTCAACCCCACCAGACTTGGGAAAGCAGCAGAGCCCTCAGAGCCCACTTGAAAAAGTCTAAAACCAAGGTGATCCTTGCTCCTTTTCCAT
Source organism: Xenops minutus (assembly GCA_035221455.1). Taxonomy (NCBI): domain Eukaryota; kingdom Metazoa; phylum Chordata; class Aves; order Passeriformes; family Furnariidae; genus Xenops; species Xenops minutus. The sequence continues at coordinate 2,062,562 of JAWWEE010000004.1, forward strand.
TTGGGATGCTGCAGAACATGGATCTGATTTGCTGCCATCTTAAAAGGCCCAGCTATCACAGGAATGATGGGGAACAAAACTTCCTTTGCTCCTAAGAGGGACACCAAGGACTGAGTGTTTAACCACGATGTAAATACAGCTGAATTATGGACACTGATGTGTGAAGCCATGGAGAAAGATAATGGGATTGTGTATCAATGCTCAGCATACCTGTAAAAACTGGTGTTTTATACATGTGTGACATTAAATTAATCCATTCCAGTTGTTTCAGGTGAAGGGACATTAACTGCTCCATCTCAGCATAATCACATTAGCCCAACAGGCTCTCTGCATGTCACACTTCCAGGGTGGTAATCACTATGTGATTAATTACAGGGAATTACAGGCATTACAGCAATTCCTTATGGAGCAGCATAACGTGATGGAGTCCCTCCATCCCTCCAGGCTGACCTGCTGTCCCCATCAGCCCACCCACCACCACGATGATCCCTGTCAGTGCCCCGAGCACCAAGTGAGGCTGCACCCAACAGGTGACTCTGAAGCTCCGTGCTTGGCTGCAGGGATCATACCTGGACAGATGATGGCCCCTGGCAAGCTCACACAGTAGGAAGGACACAGAAACTTACAGCAGCTCAATCCCAGCCTTTGGAAGAAGTCTGAGCATCAGCAGAACTTGGTTATGAGTTGGCCAAGAAGTGCAAACAGCACTAAGATGGTTCCTGGTGATGCCCACAATGTCCTTGATGGTGCCATTGTGAACTGCAGGTTATTCCATGTCTCTCCAGGTGAGGAAGCTGATGGAGGGACTGTGAACAGCACATGGCCCTTCTAAAAGCAAAGCCTCTTGCAGCTGAGTCCTCAAACAAAGGCAGAACCCTTAGGAAAAGAGGAAATGGGCCCAAGTTGTCCCAGAGAAGGTTTAGATTTGGTATCAGGAAAAATTTCTTCACAGAAAGGATTGTCAAGGCTGCCCAGGGCAGGGGTGGAGTCCCCACCCCTGGAGGGGTTTCAAAGCCCTGGGGATGTGGCACTTGGGACACAGGTTAGTGGTGGCCTTGGCACTGCTGGGGGAACAGTTGGACTTGATGATCTTAGAGGGCTTTTCCAACCCCAATGAGTCTAAGTACCAACTGAAATGTTGTTTGAGTGGCACCTCTGGAGGGCAGCACGATGCCTGTGGTATAGATGCCTGCCCTGAGAGCATCCTTGGTGTTGACTTTGACTCCTCCTGGCAGGATTACAACCACTCAACCCCCAGTTTTGCTGCCCTCACCAGACCCTCTGTCTCTCACCTGAGCTGTTCTTGGTGTGCCCCCTGATTAAAAACTCCATGTGCTCCTCTCAGTTGGGAACAATCCTTCTACCTGGCACCACTGTCTCCCACCACTCCGACAGCGACCACTGCTCCTGCTCCCTGAGGAAAGCAATCACAGCCCGACTTGGAACAGCAAGCAAAGACATCTCATGCAATAGCTCTTAACAAAGACTCAAATTAAAAAGAAATTAAATAAAATAAATACACAACTACTTACGTAACCGAGCTTTATTTAGAATCTCTGAAGTCATAAAACGTCTCATTTTACTGATATACGTAAACATACAATCAGGAGGTTGAATTGCTTCTTTCCCTTGCACAGAAATAAAGTTTTAAACAAACCAGAGCAACCTCAAACCCAGACAAGCGTAATGCAGATTTAATTACCCGACTTGGTCCTGTACATGAGCACACGCTTCTCCACATGGTCACTGGTTTTTCACTTAGTTGCAGTATAATTTTTGGCAGTAATATATTCAACACACAAAGTGCAAATTACAAGAAGCAGAAAATGTTCTCTCTCCTTCTGAGAAAGGAGAAGTGCAAAATATCTCAGCCCATAAATTCTATTATTTATGTCTATGAACTGTATGTGCATCACAGGCTAAGAAACAGCCATGTAAAACTTCATCAATTAAATGTGGCAACATCCTAAAGTCAGAATGCAATGGCTATAAAAACATGGGACAGAGGAATCATTCCCTTTGGTTGATCAATTCCACACATTCTTTCTGAGGGCACCTCTTCACATCTCACCTTTAACTCCTGCACACCCTGGATACTTTTGCAACCAAAGGCAGCTTGTTAAAAATTCCCCAGTTTGCTACATCTGGAGATATTTCTGTGCGTCTACAATCAAGATTCCACTAACACTTCACTTGGCAAATCAAATGGGACAGTGGGAATCCATAGAAAACAACAAGTCTCTTCCAGGCACTATTAAGGGAATACCCACCAATGGTTCCAGCAGGCTAAATGCACTTTGTGATTACCTAAAGTTATGGAAAACTTTCCAAAGAAATAAGGAAAACCCTTTTCCATGAGAGCTAATTGCAGCATCCCTGTCTCCGTGTAGTTCACCTCGCTTCAGGACCTGTCCTGTTATGTAAAATTGGGGAAAACCCACTAAAACACACAGAGCAACTGTACCTTTAACACACCCCTGAATCACTCAGTTACTATAGTGCAGATTTTGAATCTTCTTTCCATTTAATTCCTGGAATTTTTCACACAAAATGAGCAGCCAATTCTGACCCCGCCCCGCCTTTCATTTCTCCCAGCTACATCATCATTGTAAATTATACCAAACGGTCCAAATCAGACTGGGCTGCTTCCTCCAAAACCCTCCTGCTCCTCTGGATAGGGAGATTAACCCACAATGCCTTGCACTGCCATGGATCTGCCTGCCAAATTCATCTGCTAAATCACCAAGGCCATGGTCATATAATCACCGCAGGAATGGCTGTGACATGGAATGAAGTTGCTAATTTTTGGATGGATGTTCCTGCATCCCACCTCCATGGTGGGAAGAGCCTTGGAAAGGCTCCTCGTGGGCCTCAGCACACTCAACCTGGCTTACCTTAAACCCCAAAAAGTGGCTGGGGGCTTTGACTGCACTGTCCAACTCTCTGGAGGGGGCTGAGGGAACATCATCCTGAACTGCCACAGCTGATTTTGGGAGATCATCTCATCACTGCCTGGTGGTGCTTTGGGGTTATCCAAAACTGAAATCCAGCAGCCCCGAGAGCGAAGCATCCTCTGTGGTCCACAAAAGCCTCTTGCTGCCCTACCTGATGCTGGGGAGACCCCTGGAGATGTGAATCAGTTTGCTGGTTTGGACGGACTACAAACACCGTGCCAAGGGACGGTTCCATTCCTGGAATTGCAGGATGGCATTCCCCAAGCAAACTTTCTGTCTTCATTAAAGTTTCAGGATGAACAATTAGGCTGCGACTTGGCACGACATCAACTGCCTTTGTATGCGACATGCCTGGCATATATCAGCACATTTCTTCTTAAAAAATATAATTAGAATAGAATGAGCTACGCTGTTGTTGTTCATGCTGCCTAAATATCTGAAAAGGCTCAAACATTTTAAAAGCCTAAAAAAATAAATTTCCCTCTCCCCTCGTTTATTTTTCATGCTAAAGGCTGCAAATTGACACATCACAGTAATTACCTCTGACTAACTTCCACAGACCTACCCAAAGAGATAAACATGAGAAGTTCACATTTGACTATCAGACTTACTGTGCCGAGCACAAATAATTTCCCAGAGGAGAATTTGATATTTCATCATTTGGAACAGTGGTAATTTAATTACATTGCTAATGTTTTCTGGCATACTTGAAAGAACAATTAGCATAAGTAAATCATGAGTGAGATGACAAGTCACTCGGCGTTTATTTCTGCTCATCAGATGCGATCAGCTGATGATCTGAATTCTCTTTTGTGTGAGAGGTGATTCCAGGTTCAGCACTTGCAACCGGGGTTCGGACTAGTGGGGATAAACTGATGCATTAAATAAAGTAGAACGGATATTGTTCTTTGAAGTTTCTTAATTAACCTCGTCCAGAGAAACCTCAGAAGCCACCAGAAGTCGGGGAGGGCGGGGAGAAAGGCTGATAAACGTGGAAGGCCAAATGAAGCTGGAGATTGACACTACCCTGCCTGGCAATGGGGTTGGGGTGGGGAGACACCGGCTCACTTGTGCCAGGGTTTGCTGTACATCGGGGATGAGCAGGGATATTGCAGCTCTACCCATGCCCTAAAGCAAACACATCCATCCCCCTGGCGCAGCCACGCTCACGACAGCACTGCCAGTGTCACTGTCCCCTTCTGGCGCTTCAGGATGGCCACAGCCTGCTCGTGGGTGACGCCTTCCAGGGCTTCTCCATTCACGGCCACGAGCTGGTCCCCACGCTTCAACCTGCCATCGTCTGCAGCCGCTCCCTGGAAGGGAAAGAGGGAAAGCCAGGTGTGAGTGGCAGCACCGGGAGTGCTCCCGTGGGATGGGCAGGGATGGAGCGCCCGGCAGTGCCCGCCGTGGGATTCCTGGGTGCAGTGGCAGTGCTGGGGCACACAGGGAGCTGGCTCCCCCCTGGGAGAAACAGGCTGGCTCTGGAGTTTGTAGTTATGGAGAGGGTGGTTAGTGCAGCAGTTAAATGGTCTCCGTGCCCAGGGCTGAGGAATGGGTTAAAAAGTGGGGAGGGAGAGGGATGCAGGGCTTGGGCAGCTCAGCAATTTGGGCACTGCCCCCAGCCCACTTGTGCCATTTAGAGGTTTGGATTGGATATCAGGATAATTTTGTTGATCAAAAGGGTGTCAAGTGTTGGAACAGGCTGCCCAGGGCAGTCATGGAGTCCCCACTCCTGGAGGGGTTGCAAAGCCCTGTGGATGTGGCACTTGGGGATGTGGGTTAGTGGTGGCCTTGGCAGTGCTGGGGGAATGGCTGGACTCGATGGTCTGAGAGGGCTTTTCCAACATAAACAATTCTGTGATGGTCCTGAGAAGCTCCCACAAAGCTTCAGAAATGGCTGTTCTCCTTCAGAGGTCCCAGTGCAGCTCTTTTATCTAAAGCCCAAGCCCTGCCTGCCCAGAGGTTGGCTCACAGTACCTGTTTCTGCTCCACAGCCCCACCAGTAAATTTAACCTCCATTTAGGGTTTCTCAGCCATGTTCACATCTAGAAACTTGTAACCCTAAGCATCAGTTCAAAGACACAATATTTTAACTGTAGAAAGACCAGGTATTTGTGGTCTGAGCTCCAGACCAGCAGAAGACATGACTTCTACTCCACTTCCCAAGTTTTCTCAGTGATATCATCTACCCTACCACAAGTGCTGCTGACACAAGTGACAGCAAGTAGGCACAGGGCAAGCTACTGTGGGTGAAGGATCCCTCATTCCCACTGTTTTCCTTTCCTCCCCCCCATTTTCACAACTCCCTTCACGGGGCCATACCTGATGTGTCCTGCTGGCCCACACCGAGCTCATTCCTAGCAAGGGGATGGGTGGGAAAAGGGGCACTTCTCCCACCCCACTCTGGGCTGGGCTCTGTTCTCTCTCAGCCTTGGGGACCAGAGCTCTGCAGGACCTGGCAAGGACCCCCAATCCTCCCCAGACACTCGGGGTTGGGGTCAGAGGTGGGTTTAATCCTGGTTTTTCAGCTGGAATTCATCCACCAAGATACATCATCTCTGCAAGTGCCTCCCTCCTGAACAATGGCAAAAATGATGCCTCCATACGTCTTGGAAGGCTCTGGGAGATTTACAGAGAGAAATCTGCCTTATAAATGTTTTAGTGTACAAAAACAAGTTTCCCAAGTACACAGAGCAATTTTGCTGAGATAAAGTATCTTGTTTCAGCCATCAGGAATATGAAATATAAACTGAGAAGCCAGCTGTGAGTTCTGGGTCCACTAACTCACATCAATGTACTTAGACAGTACATTTTGCTTTCTACTACATAATATATTATCCCAGCCAAATCTTAGGTTTATTTTTAAAGATAATACAGAAAAAACAAAAAATAAAAGATACCTTGGCAAATATAGTCTTGACATAAATGGGCAGGTCTCCATGGGGACTTCCATACCCCCCTACAATACTAAATCCCAGTCCATCAGAGCCTTTCTCCAAAGTAATAATCTTAGGCTGAGGTGCTCTGAAAACACAACAAATATCACTTAGAATAGCAATGCCTATCTCTGGGGACTTGAAGCAGATGGAACACTTACACAGACATTTATCTATCAGGAATGTTTTTCACACAGTCACAAACCATGACCCTTGCACTGCCACTCTCCTGCACAGCCCAGAGGTCAAACACTGCTCCATGTGCTTCAGAAGCTCCTCACTTGGAAAATACTGATTTTTAATAAGAACTCCCCCAGAGCACTTACCTCTGAGGCAGAAGGGAGACCTCCCTGCTCTGCAGTCGCTGTGTGGATTAAAGGACAGTTTGCTTGCTTTTCTGTCATCTTTACCCTGCCCAAATGGCAACTGCAACCATTTCCTTACAGCATAATTTCACTTTCTGGCTTCAGAGGAAGGGTCTCCCAGGCTGCAGCCAGGAACACTCCTGTTTATGGTCTCAGCTCTACTCAGGCTCTTCAGGCTGTTTCCTACCAGCCTATCTCTATCTGATCCACCTCCCTGGGCTTTTGTAACCTCAGGGTGCATCACTTTGAGTCTGAACTCTTCAGGGGCTTTCATGAACTGAGCAAAGGAAGGGTTGGTGTTGGAATTTAGACCATTTGTATGAATAGATTAATCTGAAAGTTGAAATTAGTGAGTTCTACATATGTAAAATGAATTATTGTGGACTAAAGGAGGTCAGACATCGGGACAGGCTGCCCAGGGCAGGGATGGAGTCCCCACCCCTGGAGGGATTTAAATGCCATGTGGATGTGGCACTTGAGGACATGGTCAGTGCTGGGTTAAGGGTTGGACTCAGTGATCTCAAAGCAGTTTTCCAAACTAAATGATACTATGATTCTGTCTGGCATCTTCCACCTACCTAAAGGTGCAGCCCAAGCTGACTAATATCTAGGCATTTTTTAGGACTAATTAAATACATACACCTACCTAATTCTGCTTCGTATTTTCACATCCAAATTTCCTAATGCTTTGACACGACAAAAGAATACAAATCCTTTTGTGAAGCAAGCAGTTCTCCTTTGAGAGCAGCAACAGCAACAGCATCTCACATTGTAAGACCAGACAATGCAGCGTAAATAGCTTAACTTTTATACTCCAACCCCCTGAGGAAGGGCAGCAACTTGCATCTCAGCTTCTTGAAATAAATAGAACGAATCAAAGAATGAAAATGCAGAGCATAATGAAGCTGATGAATTGAAATGAAGATCAAATGAATTTCAAAATGATAATTGGGATGCTCCAAGCTGCCCTTTAAAAAGCACCTGATGGAGAGTGATGCAGTGGAGGGCTTGATCTCTAACTTCCATCACCACACACCAGTGCTGCAAGTGGAAATCATTTTAATCAGATTTTTTCGAATCGAAAAGCTGAAAAGATTCAAAAGACAAAGAAAGTTCTGGGGCGTGTTTTGGAAGGTCTTTTTAACACATCTTCCCTCAGCGTGCCAATAAGAAATTATTTCAAATTGCTATGATTATAACTCCTTCCAGCAAGGAGCCAACAGAAAAGGGCAGAACCACCATGTCAGCTTAACATTAGGAAAGAAAGGAGATCCCTTTTTTCTTGAAAAGCACCCAGAACTGGTGCTTGGAAACACATTTTATACTCAGTTGCTCAAGCAGCTTCTGTCAGCAGGTGAAGACAGACACGAGTCCATCATCAGCTTGGTTTTCATTGTAAAGGTGATGGAAAATTAGAGAGAGCAGCGAGAGGAGAAATGTCCTGCCCCACCCCAGGCTGTTCCCTCGCCCAGAATGCAGCTCAGCTGCGAGGGGAGGAGGAACTTACTCGGGCTCCTGGGCAGGCTGCTCCGAGGAGGAGGGCAGGGTGCAGCCCGCAGACATGCTCTCCAGCTGGCTGGCAATGGCACTGATGTTGGTGTCAGCCACGACCTGAGCAGGGGATCAAGGAAACACAATGTGTGTTCACTACACACCAAAATAACCTCTAGATGGCTTATCAGGAAGAAATTCTTCCCTGTGAGGGTGGTGAGGTCCTGGCAGTAACCTTTCACAGATGTTAACTTTTTATAGTTTGCTTTTTTCCTGGAAAAATTTCAGAGACCACCACGAAGTGGTTTGGATTTGAAGTATTTACACCGTAAGGACATCAGTTTCCCAACAACTACATGCTGTGGTTATCCCCTAACTCCATCTCCCTCTGAGATGTTCTTCTCTGCCTGACATTTACTGTTTCAGCTCAGTGAAAAACAGACAGAAAGTATATTTCCAGTATTTCCTAAAACTATGGCCTTATTTTATCCAAGTGAACAGGTACTTTTCCCACTCATTGCTGTGAACGTGGCTTAAGGAAAACGTGCCTTTTCAAAATAAAAAATCTCTTCTATAAACCCCCCACTTTCAATGAATGCTCACAATTCCTCCATAACAACATTTCCCTCTATGGAATCCTTTGGAGCCAAGAAGGTGATGGAGCCAAGAGGTTCTCATGCAAGTCTTGCATCCCAGGACCCAGAATGCCCTAAAGGGAGCTGCACCTGGCTCAGCCACCATTAGGGTTTCCTTCCTGTGGCATTAGGGCAAGGAATGCCAGCCAGGATTTCTCGTGTTCTGCTGTTCAATAAAACGTGGGCAAAACAAATCTATATTCAAAAATCTTCAGCTGGCAGCACGAACGTATCAGAGTTCAACAACCTTGTAAAAAAGCTTCCCCTTATCTCATTACTACACCTGCAGAAAAGAAATTAAATTAAACCAAAGCATCAAAACAGCCGAAAGGGATGATTGTTCCCCTGAGACCTTAATCTCCCATTTGCAAACAGCATTTACAAACTCCTTTCCCATCCTTCCCAGGACGTTCCCATAATAAGCCTTTCCACCCCACTGCACGCAATTATCTGACCTTTCAAAGCAGTTTGCCATGAAGTGGCCTAACCTGATAATAAATAGAATTACTTAATGACACATCAGTCATGATTATCACGGCGATAGGATTATTCCATTCCGATTGTCTGAATAAAAAAAGAGCAATTTGGGGATTGAGAAGTACCTGTGGTTAGTGTGGGGGGCAACTGTGCCACCACACCATGGCAGGGCCCCAACACCACTGCCAGGATTAAAATACAACATCCCACCTCCACAGAACAGAGTTTTAATGAAGGAAAATAGACTTCACTCTATCAGAACAGACCTGTCTCATCTGCAAAGAGCATTAAGCTCATTTTAAGCCAGAGAGCAAAAACGTGGAAGAAAACCAGTCAACTGACAAGCCCAAAGACATTTCTAGAAGAACCTCTTTGTTTCTGTCAGTGACCAAGTGGCATCCTGCTCCATCAGGAGTATTTTTAAACCCTTGATGAGGTGCAATACAGCTTTCAAGATGAGCAGTTTTGGGTTCTGCAGCAAGCTTTCATTTTCTATTCAGGGAATAGTGTTGACACGGAAAGTGAAATTACTCAACATCAGTAACAATATGATAACTATAATTTAACAGCGAATCCTCAGCTGGGGAGTATCTGTGTGTTTCCTTGGACTTCAATGGAGCTACACAAATACACCATCTGCTCTGGAACTGGCTCATCACTTACCGGGTCAGCAGTTCATGGACAGACAAAACAAAGAACAAGAAAGCCTAAAATTGAGTTTATTATAATTTAATTTCCCCTTCCCCCCCTTTTTTTCTTTTTTTTCCCCCCAGTTTGTGTTGTAATGCAAGCAAGAAGCTTGCAAAAATCCCTCAGGATGTGTTCCAATCCAAAATGCTGTGATGATAAAGAGAATTAAAGGAGATTTTAGTGGTGTCTTCAGCTTGTTTTCCAATTGTTGCAGTAATTCTGCAAACGAGGAGAATTTGGAATTCTATCTGGCAAGTATTTTTGCCATTTCTTTGTGTAAACATAAAAATAAACTGTGGATGAATATCCTGGCAGGCAGCAATTAGAAGCAATGTGGCAGAAGATGCCTAGCAGAGAAACACAGCAGTGACAGCACTGTTGTGTCTCTTGAGTGTTTTTATTCATTACCTGTAGAAAATTCAATTCCAGGCAGCACTTTTTTAATGATGATGCTGTAATTTCCCCCAAATTCCTTTCAGGAACAAGGAAGCCACCACTGTGGGAAGTTGGGTCCCAGTCTGGTTACATCATGCACACACACACACACACACACACACAGAATTTCTCATTCCTAGTTAACTTCTAATTAAAAAAAAACCCACAACTTGGAAGCTTGTTGATTTATCATGTGTAGCAACAAGTTATTTTGTTCTCTTTGTTACGCTTTATATAATCATGCTCCCAGCCTGCATGAATGGCAATAAAGAATTTTTGAATGGAAATGATTTCTTGCTTTCATTCGGTGTAATTCCCATCAGCAAGCACCCTGCAATTCTGTGATGCCTTGTGCCAGTGATGCTCAGGGGTTTTTTATCCCTGAATGCCATTTATCTACCCTGATGCAGCTGCATGTTCAATTTATCACCATACCTGCAGGATAATGCTCCCATAAGCATTCTTTAGTAGATTAACAGCATCTGCATGAGACAGCCCATCCAAAGGTTGCCCATTAATACTGACAATCCGATCTCCAACCTAAAAGTACAACAGTAATGGAAAATTACTACCATTAGGGAAAATTAAAATTAAGAATGCTTAAAATTCCTCGTGAACTTGGCACTGCACAGTCATGCTTCTCTTTGGCAGGATCCCTTTTGTGAGGATTCTGCACTGCTAGTGATCATTCCCCATTCTTCAGAGCAAGGACAATACGGATTTTTTAAAACTAACAATACGATCAGAGGAACAAAGATGGATTGCATTTTACTCTTTCCATTTGCAAGCAGAGAGAGGGAGATGTTCACTGCTGTCCTCCCATCCAGAAAGGATTCATTTGTGTCTGAATGTGCAGACAAGTTCATATTCTTCTTCCAGACTGTGTAAGCACACACTGAACATTGTGCAGGAAAGGAGGAACTTCTGTTGTTAATCTAATTAACCTGGATGATTTCTTCTTCTTAGATACAAAAATGATCTTGACCCTGGCACTTAGAGCTATTGTTTAATTCTACTGGAGACACAGCATGAATGTAGCAGCATGTCCTAATGAATCTCGTGGGCCAAAGCATAAGGATCTGCATAGCAAGTTCTTTTCAATACTCCTGATTCCCTGAAACTAACTCCAAACCTGGAAGTGTTCACCACAGTCATTCCTGGAAACCTACATGTGCTGTGGGTCTGATACAAGTGCCTTATTTTGGTGTTTCTTTAAAAGGGCCTTAAGAGCAAACAACTACTTTCTGATCTGGGTTCTACCTGGTCAGAGCTCTAAATGATGCCCAGTCTGGAGTTCTGATTTCCAGAGAACTTATTGCTGCCCTCTCTGGGTCTGGATAAACATACCCATTCCAATACCACTGGAAATGTATTTAAGTTCTTTCTCTTAACATCACTTTTCCAATATGGGCAACAATTGCCATTAGCCCAAGGCACATTATAGTTAAAATGGAAGAGAAGGGCAAGTTTGGTTTTGTTGTGTTTTTTTTTTTTTTTTTTTTTTTGTTTGTTTTGCTTTTATATAAAGTATACACATAAGGCTTTGATAAAGGCTTTGATATAGACTTTGATAAAGTCTATCAGACATTATCAAAGTGGTGGCATATACAGATGTGCTTGAGGCTCTGTGGGACCCATGGCAGATGAAACAGGAAATATTGAGGAGCCTTTTACTCACTCTGAGTCTTTGGGTCCGGGCAGCCACCCCGCTGGCTTGAATCATAGCGATGAAAATGGGAATATCTCCCAAAGGACTTCCCTTCCCTCCTGCTATGCTGATTCCAAGTGCATCATTTGGGCCCTGAAACAAAGCAAAACAGAACATTTGCAACTGGGGCAGCTCGTAGGGGTCAGTGCTCAGGGTATGGCAGTAACTGGGTCATTTGATTTGTGGAACAGGGAGAAAAGAGGTTTGACAGACACACACATCCTCACATAGGCAGGTCCCAAAACACAGGCACACATCCAACATCCGCCTGCAAACACAAATAATGCAATTTCACTCGTGAGAAATGCTACAAAAATGAACAACTTCAGTGAAAGGAGTCAGCTTTGTGAATTAACAGAAAATAACTCACTGACCCTTGTTATCTCCACAGTCCTTGGGCCCATATCGGCTCCTACTAATAAAGAAACAAACAATTAGCTTCTGTAATTAAGAGATAATATAATTAAGAGATAACACTGTCAGGTGACAACAGTCCCTTGCTGCCCAGGCAGAGTTATCACCAAGCAGGAGTGGAGCCTTCCTGTGCCAAAGCAGGCAGTGCTGCTCACGTGAGGAGGAGGAGGAGGAGGAAGGATGAATACTGGAGTAATCCCTCTGGCTGACGGGTGTCACTGTGACACCTATTGTAGCCCAGCCACAAGCTGGGGAACAGCAGCACTCTGCCAGCCTGCAGAGCAGCCCTATTGTGCCTTCACTCAATTAAAGATTGCCTTATTGTTCCTGAATCACAGTGCTCCTGCATAAAGGGCACACGGCTGCTCCGAGACCGGTTCCATTGATTTTCAATTCCAGTTTTGTGCTCCATTGGTAAATAATAGACAGGCAGGAAGTCTGGCTGGTGTGTATCCAGTCATAGGGAAATGATAGAAAAAGGGAAGGAAAAGGGGAAAGGAAAAAAGGGAAAGGAAAGAGGGAAGGGAATAAAGAAAAGGGAAGGGAAAAGAGGTAAGGGAGAAGATGAAAGAGGAGAGGAGAAAGGGAAGAGGGGAAGGAGAAGGGGAAAGGGAAGGAAAGGAAAACACTTCAAGGGCATCATTCAAACTGGAACTAAAGAACCCAAAAAGCTGATGGTGTAATCAGGTCCTGGGCTCTGCTACACCAACCAATCCCTACCTGCATCAGCTATAATTAAAATATTTTTAAGCACCTTTCAGAAGGCAGGCAGAATTAGCCTCTCCCAATATTCCATAATTCTTACTGCCTCACACCAGCATTCCTTGTGGCCATGCAGGTGTTCCTGGTGCAGAAGGCAGGACTGCCAAGGTTTGTGGCAGTGGGAAGCCCAGCCCCCTCAGTGCTGCAGGGCCCTTCCACACAGCACAGAGAAGCCTGCCCAAAAGCCACCAGCCCCTTCCATGTAAACTGGCAGAAGAAATGTCTCCTGCTCCTGCTCACGGGTCAGACACGAGCAAAGATTCCCAGCCCCTGGAGCAGGCTCTGCACAGGCTTCCATGGGTCGCAGATTTAACACTTCCTAAATCTGCAAACTGGGCATTGTGACTTTCTCATTACAAAAACACCCCTTCATACACGCACTCAAGAGCAACAAAGATATAAATGAAGTGGTGGCAGCTTTATTCCCTGAGAAAACTGTTCCTAATGCGAGAGCCGTGCCTGTGCTAAGCCTGACAAGGGCGCTGGGGAATAGAAGGGCACGGGAATTCGGCACTTCAAACACAGGAGCCATTGCTCCTCTGGAAGACATAAAAATAATGTCATCTGCTGCAAAGTGTTTGGCTCTTAAAACATCACTGGGACGTCTTCTGGGAGGCTGGGCAGGGAAACCAGGTTCAAGTGTTCAGTTTGGCTTTTAAAGCAGTCCAAATATAAAGCAAGGACCACGCAGCTATTCTGACAGCTGCCCAGATCATACCTGAGCTCCTCTGAGACACGTCTGCTGAAGATCTTTTTGTGCTCACAAAGTTCTGTAAGGTGGAGAGGACCGGAGCAAGAGCGGGGTGGAAGTGGCTGTGGACACTCTGTTGGCTCGCCTGAAGTTCAAAATAAATTAGAAAAACACCCTGTGAGTCAAACTCAAATGGTAACTTTAAAGCAGATCCTGCAACATACGGGCACAGCTGTGCTCTGTGCCAACCAGACTGCAAATACTACATTGGCCATGTGAGGGAGAACCCCTTTGGCAGGGGAAACCCACCAAAATCTCCCCATGGTGGTTGAGTCACCACCCCTGGAGGGATTTAAAGGATGTGTAGATGTGGTGCTTGGGGACATGGGTTACTGCTGGCCTTGGCAGTGCTGAGGGAATGGTTGGACTCGATGAGCTTAAGGGTCTTTTCCAACCTACGTGATTTCATAGCATTTCACTCCCTTGTGTGCACACCCAATGCCTGTGTTGCTCAGGTCAGCTCTGGAGTGCTTGTTCCCCTCTTTCACTTATTCTCAGTGTGTCCCCAAACCTGAGGAGAAGGGGAGATGATGGGCATCTTCCCTGTGGTTCATCCTGTGTGCACAGGGCACCCAGGAGGACACCAAAGAGCTCCCCTCTCACACCAGGTGGGGGTAACACTGACACCCACCTCATGACACAGCAGAGATCTGCAGGCTTTATTGCAGTTGAATATACTCCAATTGCCCCTGCTCCTTTCATTTGCTCAAGAACCTACTCTCATTTTCAGAAGAACATGCCACGTGACAAAGGGAGAACCTCCAAAAACAGCTGCTTTCTCGTGTTACCCTTTCTTGGCCATCCATTTTCAGCCCTCCTTTTCCCTCTCTCCTTATCTGGCTTATCTTTAAACTCTGCCTCTCAAAGAAACTTAAATTATCAATTTAGGAACAACTGGTTTCACTGAGGACCAGACCTTTCCAGCCGTGCTGCCTTGTACGAAACAAGAGATCTGGTCTGTCCTTCTCCATCCACAGCAGATATTTCTGCCCCTAAACACATCAGAGGAGAAGCAAAAGCTCTGGCAGCATTTTCCCCACTGACCAGCATGCAGCTGTCAGTGACAAACACCAGGCAGAGCACAATTTCCACCTCGAGCTGCCAATTCATGGCCCAGTTAACCCCATTTGCAACGCACGTGAAAGAAATCACTGTCCTGCACCACAAGGCTTCTATTTCTACTGCAGGAGGTATGCAATGGACCAAGAAAAAAGCCAAGGGAGGACAAAAGTTCTGGATGCTCTTGGCCAGCAGCTTCCAAAACAGTGCCTGCAGTTGTGCAAATCATTCAAGCTGATCTGCTGCATCATCTGCCAAGATTTTTATAACTCTTGGAAGGGTTTAGCTGAGAAACGTTTATTCAGTTTTCAAAATCACCAAGTCACTTTGGAGCAGTGAGGTGAAGGCTCTTGAACGACTCTGCATCACAAAGATTCAGTTTTCTTGTATTGAAAGGAATAAAGGAATTAACAGGTTCCTGCAAAAGCCTCTTATGCTACAAAAAAGGGGGATGATGTTGCTTGATCTGATTTTTTTACCTAGCCCCTTGTTAGATATTCTGGCATTTTGCTTCCCTTTCCCCTATGAGCTTTCCTTGGTAAAACCAGGGGGATAATTTTTAGCTGTCACTTTTTGATTACATTGCTCTTCCTTAGGCTTCATGCAGTGGCCAAAAGAAAGAGTAATACCCGACTGCTGTCTTTACTTAATGCAATCAGTGTAATTTCCCTCTGTTACTTCATTTCTCCTTGCCTGCTGCATGCAGTGCAGATGTTTCTCCAATGCTTCCCAGCCATTATTTTTAAAGCTGGGCTGAGCCCAGCTGTTCCCACATGGCTTTAGCTCCTCCTGCTCCTTCACCCCCCCAGACAGCAGCCTGGATCAGTGCTGCCCTTTAGGAAGTGAGGGAATCACAGCCATACAGGGATGACTTGGGCACCTTTTTGGGTTGGTCATGGACAAGCCTCTTACTGATCACCTTCAAAGCACTCCTGCTTTAACTTACATCCCCTCTAAGCCTCCTAGGGCTCCTCCTCTCTGTGTCCAAAAATAAGCCCTTCTTTTAGCAGTCCTGGATCCCCTCAAAGTGCAGCTCCCCCCGGGGCAGAGAGGGGTCAAAATCCTCCCCAGCAAACACCCTGCTGTGACCCACAGCTTGTCTCTTTTAGAGATACTGGCAACTTAAATATAATGGCAAACTAGTCGGTCTTTGGAAGGAAAATCTATTAAAAAAAGAAGTTTTCTGAGTCATTCTGCCTTGTCTGTCTCCCATGCAACACTCCAGCTTTAACACCAACATATTGGTGTGTGAGCGGATTGGGGGGCACAGGGAGAGGGGAAAAGCCCTGCTCTGATTGCAGAATGAATTGTTGTCCTCGCTTCAGGTAAAAAGCAAGTGAAGCAGGAAATTGCTCTGTGTTTTCTTTGAGAGGAAAGCAGCTCTCATGTGGTTTTGCCCTAAGATAGGCAAAGATACAGTTCGGTTTCATTAACTCAATTTGATTGACAAAACAGCTGCAGAAAATACATTCAAGCAGCTTTTGCAGGTCTTAAAAATTTCTGGGCATTGTCATTTGAGAAAGATATTACAGATGTTTGGTGTGTCTTGGGAAGACACTCCTTAAACCAACAAATACATTAAGCAACTCTTCTACTTAACCAGCATTTCAGCAGCACTTCAGTACAGAAAATCACATGGATAAAATATTTTGATTCCCATCCTCAGCAGTGTCTGTGGACAGACTGAGCCTCGTGAGTGCCATCCCTGTGCTCTGCCCTTCACAGCTCCATTTTGTACACCGGAATTTGTCACTAACCTGACTGTTTTGGGATGTTTTCCGTGATGACAGCCATGATCCAGCTCGCAATCTCCCAAGCTCAAGATGCACCAGGCCTTGGGCACACTTGGAAGAAAGAAAAAAACCCAAACAAACCACATGATGTACAATTTAAGTAGACATATAATATTTCATGCTCTCCTGGAGAGGAATATGTTTATATTCAGCAGCACAAGTCCGTGAAGAAAACCACAAGGAATGCTCCAAACATGAACAGTTGTACTTAGACAATAAAAAAGAGGATTTAGGTTTATCCTGAAGGTTTATCCTGGTTGCTGCATTTAGCATGGATCTTCCCACTGGCAAACTGTAGATGGCCAATTACTCAGGAAAAATAAACAAAAAGCCCCAAACTCTTTAACAGACATTCAAAAACCCCTTCAGAGGCAAAATGCTGCAGAAAAGGGAGAATTCAACCCATATGGATCCAACTTAACAATATACCCTCGTATCACCAATTTCCAATTCTTAAATAGGTGCACTTTTGGCCAAGTACCAACCCTGAATGGAAAAAGCAAGGAAATAATTAGCCTTGCCCTTCAAGAATGAAAAAAAAATCACGTGCAGGAACACTGGTGGGGATGGCAGGGGGGAATGGCCCTTGTCTCCAGATGCACTTTGGAATGGCAGTGGATCTGCAGCATCGCTCCTGCGAGCCTGGGAGCTGTACAAGGATCCAACACCAGGCACTCATGGCCATCCCATCCCCTGCCCTCTTGCCCAGACCAAGCAGCCATGTGCTTTTTAATGGAAAAAGGCAACCTCTCCCAGAACTTCAGTGTAAAATCACTCCTGGAAGATGGAAAGCTGTGCAGGAAGGGATTTAAGCTGTCATTTTATAGCTGCAGCCAAGCCAAAGACATTTATTTCAGTTCTGGTTTGTATTGCCTCTCCGGTTTCCAAATATTTTCCTAACACATGAAACACACAGTTGTGTTTTCAAATAAATGCCTAACCACTAAATGTGTCTTTGTTTTCCTGCTTCATATCATCCAATTCCTAGAAATACATGCAGAAGTGATTTTAAATGAACGTCCCAGTTACTTCAGATGAAATTCCTGTCTCAGTAATCACTTGGAGCTGTCCCGTGTATGGTAAATAGCACTTCAGGATAATTACCTTGCACAGTGTCAGTAACTGCAATTCAATATCTTAAAATGTATTCTGTACTCACCTTAAGTATAGTGGCAACAGTCTCTTGTGAGGCATTTCTCATATCCTCCCCATTTACAGACAAAATCTGATCTCCTTGAATTAATCTTCCATCTAGGTCTGCAGCTCCTCCTTTAACAATGTCAGAGATAAACACTCCACTTCCATTTCTAACAATGCAAGAAGCATATGGCTAATTACACAATCCAATATTCTTTGGGAGACCAATTTAGATTACTTGCATTTAAGAGACATTAAAAGAAACCTGTGAGCAGAGGAAGAAGTTTTACACCCCATTCAGCAATGTAAAAAATCGATGAGTTTTAAACCCATGGCATGTTGTGCTACATTTAAATGCTGTCTTTCCCCTTGAACTGTTAGTTCTGACTGTGTGATGCATAAAGATTAGTAAGAAAAACACCATTTATATGAATCAAAAGCCAAGGATTGCTCAGAGATGGAGTTAAACTATGTCATGGGACGTGGTTTAGTGGTGGACATGGCAGTGTTAGGTTAAAGGTTGGGCTCCATGATCTTAGAGGGCTTTTCCAACCCAAATGATTCTGTGATTCCATGGTGTGAGCTGATGGCATTTGCTATCCTTCAGCCTGAAGGATGCAACACTTCACACCCTGAATTATACCAGGGTATCATTTCATAGACCTCAGAAACTGGGCTACCCCCAAGGAGGAATCCCCACTCCAAAGCACTCAGCAACAGCACTGGAAGTTTAGCACAGAGGCAAAGGTGGGAGGGTTGGACACTGTGATTACCATCTGCAGGCTAATTTACATAAGCTAAATTAATTACCCAACCTGCAATCTGCTCACAACACCTGGGTTAAACATCTCCAGTCTTGTGAAAAACCTCTGTGAAAACTTTACTGACCATACACAGTCAGGATAATGACACAATGATTTGTAATTGCGAAAGTGAATTATTTTTGGCAATACAGAAGAGCAACCACATGACTCTTACACACCAACACTGAATGAGTGTCATGCCATAAATCTCTTTGAGCCAAGAAAGATTAAAACTTTCAGTGCTCTGGTTCCAGTGATTCAATAGCAATGGTTTAGAGATAGAGCAGTAAAAAGTCACATTTTATGAAGGTGCTGCCACCTCCCACCATTATCACTCTCCACAGCTGTATGAAGGAGGGTCAGCCAGGTGGGGGTCAGTCTCTTCTACAAGGCAACAAGTGACAAGACAAGAGGAAACAGCCTCAAGTTGTGCCAGAGGAGGTTTGGGTGGGACATCAGGATGAATTTCTTCATGGAAAAGGACAGTCAGGCAATGGAAGGGGCTGCTCAGGGAGGTGGAAGTCACTGTCCCTGGAGGTGTCCAAGGAACAACTGGACACTGCTCTGGGCTGGGGGACAAGGTGAGGATTGGTCACAGGTTGATGATCTTGGAGCTGTTTTCCAACCTAAATGATTCTGTGCCTCAGGGTCTGCTCTGTGCTCACAGAAAGGCTCTGTGCAGTGTTACAGTCACCTTGACACTGCTCAATATTTGGGTCTAACTCAGCCCTTTATCTTCCACTGACATCGGTCCCTTTGAACCTGAGGAGGACCTAAATCTAACTCACAAATCCATCTGCAAGGGCATATCCTGGTATGTAGAAACAGGAATGTTTCTCCCTCATTTTGAGCCCAGAGAAGCCACAGTTAGGGCCTCCAACCCTGAGATAAAGCTGCACTGATGCCAGCAGAAGGGTGAGCTGCTAGCTCTGCCCGTGGCAATGCTCTCTCCAAGAGGGGCACCCGCAGGGAGCTCTCCTGGGCAGCAGCAGCCCCTTCCCTGCTCTGGCCTGTTCTGACAGAGGAGCCAGAACCACAGCCCCAGGGCATCCCTGAAGAGACTTACATACCAATTCTCTCCCTTAGGGAGTCTTCCCTTTATTTCATATTCCATTTGGAAGGGCTGCAACCAAAGAGCAAAACATTCCTCTGCTGGATCAGAGCTGCTCTTACCGTTTCCCAGCGATGCTGAGCCCCAGCCCTCGGCCTGTTTTCTTCTGGATATCCACAGAGAAGATCTCTAAGTTTTCCTCATCTTTGTAATGTGCTTCGTTTCTGTAAACAACCAGCTGCACCTTCTGGGGCGTCTGGCGGAGCGCAGTGATCGCTTCCTCGTGGCTGGCACTGCGCAGATCGATCCCGTTCACCTGCAACACCCAGTGTTTGCTTTCCAAAGGACACGGATAAATGATCTTTTCATCACACCCTGCCCTCGTGTGACAGCACAGATTTGTCAAATTGACTCCCCTTGGCGCTCTAATTTAGTGCTCCCATTTCTGCAGGGCCGAGCTCGGGGAGCTCCTACGGAGTGTGAGTTCGGTGCTTTGTGCCACTGCCTGGGGTAAATCACAACAATCAAAACATTCTGGCTGGGAAGTTTGGTGGGTGTTCCTCCCTTCTCTTTAACCTCAAACCTTTGTGAGCTCAAACAGTGCTTCTTTCTGTGACCAGACAGCTCCTTTGAGCTCCCTGTGTCTCCTGCTGCTCAGAGTCCTTCTCCCCTGGCTGTGCAACAGCATCGAGACGAAAACAGAAGGGATCAGAAACACCAGCAAACAAATGGCCATGGGGAAGCCTAGACAGAATGGATTAAATGGTGATTTTCCTCTTTTTCCAATAGATGGCACACCAGACCGCTCCTGGAGCACCCAGTTACACTTCCCTCACAGCAGCCTGAGAAGGTTTCAGCATTTTAGTGGTATCTGACAGAACAAAAAGTTCTACTTAAATGTTCAAGTATTAAAAAAAGCTATTGCAGCTTGAAACTTAATCTCCTGATTTTGCCAAGCCTGATCCACAGGTGCCCTTTAAGGTGTTCGCCAATATTCTGTCAACAAAATAATCTTTTATTTCTTAATACCAAAATATATCAATACTTAAACATTTTCCAAGTCTCTTTAGGAAGTAGCATGAACTCTAACACAAGAAACATACAATGTTAATCCACTCCCATAGGTTTTAAGGCAATGAAAATATTTCTATTTCTAGACACACAAAATTACAATCGCACTTTATTTTACATTAAGGTAATTAAGGCCAGTCTATAGTAATTACATTGTTTGTCCTAATTCTACACACATTTATTTCTATACTGCATTGATACTCTTTTCTCAACACAGGCTTTATCACGCTAATCTGAAACTAATTCAGCGTCATCTTCTTGATTCATTAATACAGCTCTTAAAAGCTGAAACAATAACAATATTATGGCCCACAAACATTAGCACTTTCCTGTTTGGCCAGAGAAGAATTAATTAACCTGCCCCATTTTTACCCCCTAATTACCCTGCTCTGTTAATACACCGTTATTTATAAAACGAAAACAGCATTCAGCCTTAACGCTAACAAAAATATTTTCAGTGCAAGAGCTGTAAAGACAAGTCCCCAAGTACCCCTCACTATTTTTCTAACCCTACACACCGAAGCCTTAATGGCCATGCTGGGAATTTGTCCTGAGCTGACAGCAGAGCTTTGAGCAGCTGCACTGAACCCCTGCCTGACGCAAGTTTCATTTGCAGACCAACACTTCTCTCTTAACCCTTTCCCTCCACCTTCCCCATGCTTGGCTGAGGGAAAAACTCTGCATTTATTCACTTGTGTGTTCCCCAAAGAGATGAAGCGTGGCCTGGGGGAGCTGGGAGCTTCTGCAGGGCTGCTGGGAGGGATGCTCACAGGGATGTTGGGAGGGATGCTCACAGGGATGTTGGGAGGGATTCTCACAGGGATGTTGGGAGGGATGCTCACAGGGATGTTGGGAGGGATGCTCACAGGGATGTTGGGAGGGATGCTCAC
>JAWWEE010000004.1:2089545-2105388 GCA_035221455.1 Xenops minutus
GGGGCAGCCACAGCTTCTCTGGGCACCCTGTGCCAGGGCCTGCCCACCCTCCCAGGGAAGGATTTCTTCCTAACACCCAATCTAAACTTCCCTTCCTTCACTTTAACGCTATTCCCCATTTTTGAGAACTCATGTGACTGGGCAGTGCCAGAAAACCAGGGCAAACTGTTGGAATTACCTGGATTTTCAGTCTGGTCTGCAGTTAGGAGAATGAATCTTACCATTAACCATAATTACATATTGGTGTAAAGAATGGAGCTCTCTGCATGGATTAGAGCACTTTCCTGAGCAAGACAAAAATTCAACTGCATAGAAAACAACACTGAGAAAAAGATGTTTTCTGGTTTAGTTGACAAGCTGTGTTTTCCTGAGCTAACATCACACATTCCCAACTAATTTCCTACATAGCTAAAAATGTTACACTAAATTAGCATTACTAAAGATAATAAAACTGCAAGGGGTTTTGCTGAGTGCAGATTACAGATTTATCTCTTTCCCAGGGCAAGTACAATAACATCAGTTATTTCCTTTTCAACTTTCTGCAATATTTTGTGCAGAGTAGTAAAATTGCCATTTCATTTTTACAGGTTGGTTCACAGACAAAGCAGAAATCAACTGGTTGCACAGTGAGTTTTGCTGGAGAACCTCTCAGTAGGTAAAACAAACCCAGCTGCTGGTCACTTGTAGGCAGAAGAAATGCCACCAGTTTTGTTCTGACCTGTGATCTCCCATTTGCAGGTCCAAATGGAATCTAAAAGATAATGGTCCAACAACCAAAGCTGAAGGCCAAGCCCAAGCAAATCACTTGACTTCTTACAGGGGTTTATCTAATGCTTCGTGCTGCTTAATCCCTCCTTGCAGTACTCCCATATTTTGCCATTCCTAGTGTTCACAAACCATTAACAGGCACCCAAAATCCTAAGCCAAACACTACTGTAGTAAAACAGGCTGTAGAATGTAAAAATGTATTACCGTGTTAATGTAAAAATGCTTTACATTGCACGAGACCCAGAAACTGCTCCACGCAAGGTCAAAACAAAAGGTCTGTTTCCCATTTAAGAACAAGCCCTTGCAAGAGATGGTGTTCACTTGCCAACTTTCATAAAAAAGATTAACCCACAATATCAATATGAATATAATTTTTCATACTAAAATACAGATTTATTTTAAGGAAGTGGATAGTATTTGTATTACATTTTATAGGCCCCTATAGTTACATCTGGTCCCTATTTATTTAAATTTTATTCAGCTTGCATAATATTTTTGCTTACAGTTATATTCTCTAAGATCAGAAAAGCTAAAACCTGAAAATTCAATGGCACTATTCATTAACATTCCTTCGCTCTGCAGTCATAGACATTTGCAAGCTCTCCTTTGATTCTGAAATAATAAAACTAAGGTAATAAGATGTTTAGTGTAAAAATATATGACTTAAGTCAGAATGATAGAAAGAGCTATGTTCCTGTGAATCACATGCCAAAACAAACCAAAGTTTTTCAAAAAGTATACATGCTCATTTTAGGGGGAATAATAAAACACAGAATGACACATTAAAACCTTAACTCTCTCACTCTCATTATTTTATTAAATTATTTTTAAAAAAAAAAGAAGAAAAAGGAAAGTTTTCAGTGTTCAGTGCATAGCACAGGTTATAAAGGATGCACGAGACCCTGAGTGTGCAGGACACAGGAAGCCAAACCCCAGTGGTTTCAACCAGCAGCAGCCAGGATGCTCCTGAAGTCCATTCTGACAGGTCCTACTGCTTTTGTATATTGTCAGCCTAAGTTTTAGGGTTGATTTACATTCCTGGAAGACACCAGCCTCTTCAAGCAAGGCACTGCTACACAAGCAAGCCATACTGGCAGCTAAACCCTTGCCAAGGAGCCATCAGAGACATGATTTGCAAAACTTACTGCCCTAATTCCCTTTTGTGATAACTCATGTACAAAGCAGTTTGGGTTTTTCATGCTCTTGTAAGCTAATGTCCTTCTGGAATGATGATGAATCCACCACCTTCATTTTAACATTATCCAAGCAGGAGTTAAAGCAATTCCTCACAATTTCAAGCTAACTGCATTTACCACTCTGTCAGTAAATTGCCTTCTGCTTTATAAATGTTGGTTTAGAAGAGATTGCATTTTTTCTCCTCTCCCCAACCACAAACTTTTCCTCTACAACGCCCAAGCCACGATTAAAAACTCAGGACTTCTATTCCCATTTTTCATTCTATTGTTCCATTCGCTGTGTGGTAGATTTAACAGCAACAGTATCTATAGCCAATATATTGCTGCAACCCTCCCGAGGCCAATATCTTCCTTTTCATTTGGAGTTACAAGGTAAGCATATTTCACTAGAACAGTTTCAGTCTTAGCAGTGTTTGATGACTGTCCACAGAACCACTCAGACATCAGCTGTCTGTATCTGATGAAGAGATTTCTGCCTGAATCGAAATAAAACCGAGGAGGGAGGGAGGGAGGGATAAAAGCTCAGCCAAGGGAGAACCTGTTTGTTTAGCAACACAGAAGTCACATTTGGGTAGGTCCCCACTGCTGCCTGTCTGCAGCACAGCACAAAACTGAGCTCTTAGGCTTGGCTTTGGTGTAGGAACAACCTGGTCTTGGCACGTGGAGCCCTCACAAGGTAATGAGCTGCGGGGGCAAACAGCGTGTCTTGAACAGCTGCACTTCCAAGTCACAGTTTTCTTGATTATTCCCTTGCCCTTCCTTAGCAGATGGGGTTTATTCAAGGTATGACTCACCTGGACTGACAGAATGAATCTAAATATTCTTCTGTCAAGCTGCATCCCCACCATCCCCAGCTCCGTCGTGAGCCAGAACACCTTCTGGGCTGACCCACGTGATTAGAACAGCTTTTTCTCCCAAGCTCTCACACCAACTCCTGGTAGCTGAGCACAAGCATATTCTGTTCATTTTCCTAGCACTGCTGAAGTGTTCCAGTTCCCTGGCTTTGTGGCTCACTTTATTTGACTGATGGAGTACCTTAAAGTTTGTTAATTGCCTTAAAAACGCTTTCTATTAAAGTCAGCTGAAAGCCAGAGTACAAAAAGAAAATGCATCAAATTCAAAGTAGCCAACCCAGCATAAAAAATCCTGCATAAGAGGTTTGATGCTGTTTTCAACAAAAAAGACACGGGATAAAGTATGTTTTTCATCCTTGTCTATAGAAAATACCTCATTGCAAGTTGTTAAGTGGACAAGACACGGCAGCATTCACCACTCCGGGGTGATAACGGGGTCTGGATTTCAGAGAATCCTGGAATAGTTTGGTGTGGGAGGGACCTTAAAGTTCATCTCCTTCCACCCCCTGCCATGGGCAGGGACACCTCCCACTAGCCCAGGCTGCTCAAAGTCCCATCAAGCCTGGCCTTGAGCACTTCCAGGGATGGGGCAGCCCCAGCTTCTCTGGGCAAACCCCACTGCTATCCACAGGAGTGCCAGGACACCTTTTACCAAGCTTGCTGCCCTGTTCTCTGAGGATTTAAGATAAGAATCTCTTTGGACCTTTCTGGCAAAAGAGTTTCAGAGGAAAATATCTATTCCTTGAAACTAAATTACTTGCCTTGAAACAACTTACACAGAATGCAATGAATTGAAAAGAAGAATAAGGAACATTTCCTAAACGTATGGAATATCTAATACTGCCAGTCCTGGATCCTGGATCCTGCAGGGCTGGTTATTTGTCCTGGTGCACAGGGCAGCCCTGGGACAGCTGGCCATGCCAACACTGCCTTGGTGCCATGAATGCCCAAATGTGAAGCTGAACACCACGTGTCACTAAAACTCACAGCTTGTCCTGCCCAGCACTGGGGTCTGCAGCCACCAGGTGACAATGACAGCCCTGTCAGCTTTATGGCTGCTATTTCCAGTGGTGGGGCTGACAAGCATTTCTACCCAATCCCAGGGGGATGAGAGGGCAGGAGGTGTCCTGGGGAGCAGCATTAAGGCCTCAAACCTCATTTTGGGATGTTTCCGAAAACACTTCTTTTTTTTTTTTTTTTTGCTATTTTAAATTCCCACTCTGAGGTTACTTTTACAAGTTTGATTGGACTATGACCAAGAAAAAAAATCTTCTCACAAACTGAAAGCCCCTGTGCTCCAGCCAGCTCCACTCTGCACTTTAATTGCTTTAAAGCAGAGGCCATGTGTTGTGTTCTCTCAGGGGTACGTGGGAAGGTGAAATGAAAGAGAGTGAAGAGAAAAAATAAGAAGAAATATCAACACTTAGAGTAAAATGCAATAGAACTGCTTAAAGGCTATAGCAGTCTGAAGATCAATAACATGGGCACATCTCTCAAGGACAATCCTCCCTCCCCCACATCTTCTGTCCACACACATCCTGCCAGCTGATGCTCTCCTGCTCCCCAAGCACACAGCCCTGCTCCTCACCTAGAATACCTGCAGCTGGAAAGGGCTTGGAGTTTAATGGGATGGACATCTCCCCCCCAAAAAACATTGCACAGGGGTTAAGACATCACTTTCCAACCTCCTGAACAAATTAACCTCCCTGCTCACAGGCTGTATTTTTCAAGCCTCTACTTGGTGATTCCTGATGAGATTCCTGAGGTTATGCCTTAAAAGTCACACTCTATATTTCATTTTGAAGCAGTCTGTCCCCAGCTGCCAGATTTATTATTCCAAAAGCTGGGCCTGTACATGTTGTACTCAAGAAAGATATAAAATATTCTGAGAGAGAGCTTTCCCATCCCATGTGAGCTGCTGTTGAGTACCAGCACTCAGCATTTTTAGATCAAATGCATTTTAATACCCTTTATACTCTTGCCCTGTCCACCTCAGATTTGACAAGTTCTGAGAAGCAGCATTCCTGGTTTCCCCCATACTGATAAATTACTTCTGAAATCCTAGGAACTGAGGTTCATATCCTTCATGTTTTTTTGTAGGCACTTACACACCTGTGCAGGTACAAAAGAAAGAGAACTCAGTAGAAAAAGGAGGAAAAAATGGGTGCCCATATCTTGTTTTCCCAGAGGAAAAAGGAAGGTGAAAGTAGAAGCTCCTGCAGCTGTGCAGCACAGACACTGCTCCTGCTCCCTATTCTGCCAAATCTTTCTCTTCTTGGATGAGACATTTTTCCATGGTCCCACCAGGGCATCTCCTCCCTCTGTGTGCCATGGGAAGTACAAGAGTACCAAAGACATCCCTGCTTTGTGCCTGCAGAAATGGGCTATAAGTGGTGCCATTCCCATTCCTTCTAACTTTGGCCTGACAATTCAAAAACAGCTAAAACTCCAAATTCCAAACTGCTGAAGCCAATTACAGCTTCATTCTCATCTCTCTGCACTGCAGCAAACAGTGGGTCTTGGACACACAACTTCTGCCACACAACAAGACCTTCAGAACTGATGAAATTCTTTTATTTTGCCTTTTTTAAAATACCAAAGATGTCCATCTATGCAACGGAGTTAAAAGTCAGAGAGCAAGACATGCATCACTCAGCTCCATGTACCTGTTTTGTTATATTTCCTCTCCAAACCATGAAACTCAGCAAGACATAAATTTTCCTACAGCCCTGAGCACTATTTGCTTTTAGTCCTCATTATACCACATGAACTTCATTTCAACTCTTTACAAAACGTCTTCTGACTTCATGGCAACAAGAAAAGGCAGCAGAGTAATTGGGGGAGATCAGAAGCACAAAGCAGAGCAATGGGAGGTTCTCTTCTCATGGCAGGGGGTTGGAACTGGATGATCTTTAAGGTCCCTTCCAACCCAAACTCTTCCAGGATTCTGGGATCCCACTAAGGACACAGCCCTGAGAGCCTGCCCTGGAGAGAAAGGTTTGCATGGACCATTCTGGATGAGCAAGTTATGGAGAGTCCCAGAGAGGGGGTCTGCACATGGCAAAGGATCAGGTTAAACTGTGGTTTCCCAAGAGCAACTTCTTTGCTATGAAACACCATTTCTTGCCTTTGAATGAGCAGATTCAGAAAGATGGAAAGAAACAGGGTCTCATTTGGTAAGTCCTGTAAGTCGTGGATCAGAAAAGTGGGAATTTGGACCTCCCTCCCTTCATGGTTTCAGTTACTGCACTCAAGTGCATAGATCTTTAAAATCAACTCCTAAGAGGACACTTTAATGAACAAACTAATGAAAGTATAACACTTAACCAAAACCATTTACTCAATTTAAAGAATAAAACCCTTGCTTTTTTCTCCTCTGCTCTGTAAAGCAGTTATTTACAACTCTCATTTATTAATATTAAAATCTCATGAAAGACAAGCACCATATTGTGTCTGACAGACTGCCATGTATTATTTCTAAATTCCAGCTAAATGAAAAAGCAGGGAGATGACTAACACTGAGCAACTTATTTAAATTTACTCAGCACTGAGGAGCATGACAAAAAAGGGACTGGGGACAAAACTGCATGGCTAGGGAGAGTGAAGGCCATTCAGCCTTCACCATAACTCAGATCCACCTCCATGTGAAACAGAGCAATTCATGCCAACTCTGCATTAATTGGAGACTGGGACAAATGGGACCAAAAGCTGAACTTTTCCCATTTTCAGTTTTAATGCCATAAAAGATATAACCTACACCTTTCAAAACAAAGCTTTTCTTTTTCCTTTCAACTTCCTTTCTTCTTTCTACTGTTTTCCTTCCTTTTTCTTGGTCTGGGAGAGGACTGCTACCCTGCAGTTATCTGTACCTGTGGATACTCACTGCACTTCATGATGCACCACTATGATGTTTTGAGGAACAACTGCAGGTACCAGAGCAGCTCCATTGCCTGAGGTGTCTCCTGGCAGGGGATTCAGGAGAACCCAGGAAAGACACCTCTGCAGCAGAATTGTTTACTGAATTTGACATTTAAATAACCCAATCTGGCACTTTCTTACACTGTACCATAACACTTCTTAAATGGACAGTGGAGAGGAAACAGCAAGAGGCAGAAAAGGGTTTAGCATCACTAACTTGCTGAGCTTACACTTGAATGGGTATGTTTTAATTAATTTGAAGATTTGTGTAAGAACAGAATGTCCAAGAGGCAGACTAAGCCAAAAGACACAGAAAACAATAAAAGATCACCTTTGGTTTACCTCTCTTCAGCAAGGGCTTTTGCTGTCAAGCAGATAAATCACAGTTTGTTTAAAGAGCTACTAAGCATTTCTGCTCTCCAGACAGAGGTGTTAACCTTGCTGAAGCAGCTCTGTCTCTGCAACATTAATTTCTAGTCCAACTTACCTGCTTGCAACACTTGATTCACAATGGTTAAATAAAGGAACTTTACACTTGTAACCCCTGACCATAGCAGAAAGCATTACTGAAACACAAACCTTTCAATTTAAACTGCAACAGCAACTGATGCAATACAAGGCAAAATGATCCATTTATTACTGGAGATTATAGTTGTTGGTTTGTCCTCCCTGTCCTGAACAATTCATTACAGCAATTAGACATTAAGGGCATTATTATTTCCCATGTTTTCTTTGCCTTTGCCTGCTATTCTGTAAAATAGGCAGCAAATATGAGATTAATAGAAACTCACCAGAGGAGTGTCTTTCCCCCCGACGATGCTGAGTCCGAGGCCCGAGCGACCCTTAGATATCTCTATAGTCATCTCCTGCCCTGGAACTATGGGACATGTTGCTGGATCCACAGGCAGTGGAGGTGGAAAGACACCTAAGAACATGAAAAGGTAAAGAAATAAGTCAGACTCTACCAAAAAAAGAAAAATTAAACCCAAAAAGGAATCATACGACAACAACTAATAGGCTCACATTTTGCTCTTCACCTTAACTAGAGGACTGCTCTGAGTCACTTCTGACTAAAGTGAGAGAAAAATACAAACACTTTATAAAATACAGGTCATTGGATGTTCAAAGGGGAAAAAAAAAACCCCACAGCAAAATTTATCTGGAAAAGAAAATGAAAACATCCCCCCTGGGTTAGGAGACTAAAAGTACAATATATTGGTGGAACAAATCACTGCTCATACTCCGGCTGGTGACTTCTGCCTCTGGGGAAAGGTAAGCAGGGGCTGGCTCCAGGGGAATCTCCTGTAGGCTCACTGGCACTTTTGCTGAAGATCTGGATGGCTTCAGCTGGTTGAGGACCTAAAAGCAAAGCAGCAACAAGAGACATCAGTTATCAGGCACAGAAAGGCATGTTATGTGGATATTACCATGAGCTGCTCACTCTCATACCTTACTAAATCCTCAAAATCAACAGAATGAAAATAAGCAATTTCCACATATTTAAAAAGCAGCAGTCATTTTTTAACATTTCCCCAAAATAATTATTTTAATGTCTTCCCTTCATAAATCACTCAGTCTTCAACAAGTTGAAGCCCTGAGAACCCTCCCTCTCTGGTTACCAGACACACACGTGTATTTTCCTACACACACGTACATTTTCTGGGAGCTGCTCCTCTGCCTCCTGCTGATCTGCCACCACTGCTTTGTCAGCTTTACATTTCACAGCCTAAAAAGGATAAAAAAGGAAGTGAATTACACTGAAAATGTCTCTTGAGCTTAAATAAAATACCTTCAAAAACTCAAAATGATGATTCTGGGCTAAGACAGTGATATTTTGGAGCAACAGGATGAGGGGGAATGGGTTCCCAGTGCCAGAGGGCAGGGTTGGATGGGATATTGGGAGGGAATTGTTGCCTGGGAGGGTGGGCAGGCCCTGGCACAGGTTGGGCAGAGGAGCTGTGGCTGCCCCTGGATCCCTGGAAATGTCCAAGACCAGGTTGGACAGGGCTTGGAGCAACCTGGGAAAGAGCAATTGGGTTGGAATGGCACGAGCTTTTAAGTCCCTTCCGACCCAAACTTTGAATTCAGGTTGGATTCCAGGATTCTGTAATTTCCTCCTGTAAGTCCATTTGTAGTGTGAGCACAGGGAGCATCAGGGATCATGAAAAACACCCTCCCCCCCAGTTTTGGAGCCATAGCATGGAAGGGAGGGATTTTTAGGGAGCAGATTATCACACATGCTCCAAAGCAGCAGGGAGCTCTAGGGAAGAAGGAAGTGTGTCCTCTGGAACGACCAGGACAGCCACTCCACTCAGTGCCTACAGGGTTCAAAGTCATCTTCTCTCTCCTCCTCTCCATCCCCTTTTTTTAACACTCTTAGATAAAATAACTGCTTAAAATGCATCCTCCAGCCCCTTTATAAAGACCTCCAACAATGTACTTCAATCCCAGGCTCCCCTTGTAGCTTAATTTCTTTTTGAATCTTTGCAAAACACTGAAATTGTATTTTTTATCTCCTGCTTCTACAACTGCTCCCAGACAGTTCCAGTGCCCTCCCGTGTCAGCTCAGAGCCAAACTGGGGTCACTTTGATCCCACTATTAGTTATCTTATCCCATGTCAAAAACCCTGAGAAACAGCCCAGTTTGCAGAAAAGCCAAGTACCAACTTCAAAAGACAACAGAGATATTCTGCATCTCAAAAGAATTTCTAATTAAGATGACAATTCATATATATATATAAAGGCAAATCAAATTTTAGGTAACCAAGCTTGAAAATACTGGCTTTGTTTGCTGGAGTTTTATTATGTTAAATCATGCCAAGCCCCACAGGATTCTTTTTTCCCCCCTGCATTTTTCTACAACTCTAATAATTATCCAAATGGATAACAGGAAAAAAGATAAAGTGGTGATCTCATTGTGTTATCAGAGGTGTCAGGGGAGAAATGGGAAGACTGCTTTGTCATTTTCTGAGAGATTGTTTTAATGAGCAATGAAAAATTACTTCATACTTCCCTTTTTCATTGTGGCATGTGACTAAAATCTGAAAATTCATCTTGAGCATCGAGTAAACACCAAGTATCACCTTTATATCTCTCTACTCTTTTATCTGAGACTGTGCTAGAGGTACCTGAATAAAACAAGCACCAAATTGTACACTCAGCATTTGTCATAAGCCTACAGCCCAACTGATTTAACCTAATTCAACCCCCTCAGATCCATCCAAAAGCATTTTTGCAAAGCTCCTCCTCTCTGCCAATGCTTCAAGACTGTGTTTTCTGTTTCTGGTGAAGACACATTATTGTTGCAAGTTCGACTCTTTAAAGGAAAATGAATCCATTCTCATGGACCATTTTCACCTTTGTCAAATTAAAACTCTGCAGCACATCTCAAAGCCCCCTTATATCAATTCTTTTCCAACACCACCTTGTGGAAAGCAAGATTGCTCCAGTGCTCAGAAACCCACAACCTTCTCTCAGGTCACCTCAAGGTTCAGCTAATAAACACCCAGACTTTGCCTAACACTTCCACTGGCTCCAGTTCAGAAACAAAGTTGTTTTCTTTCCCCTTCCTTATCATCCAAGTCTACAATGATGTCCATTATAGAGCTTTATAGCTTTTAAAGTGATGAAGTGACAACAAAGAGTATGTTGGGAGAGACTGACAAATTTATCAGCAACAGATGAATGGAGAATGATGTGAATTTTCTTAATTTTCCTTTTATTACAGCTGTCACTTGGTGAGACATCCTGCCCATGCTTTGAGCTGTACATACTTGTGGAAGATCTCTGCTGATAAGCACATACTTTTTATTTACTCAGGGAACTTGATCTTACTTGTTGACTTTTCCATTCCTGATTTCTCCTGACATGTGACTGAGAAATGCAGTAACAACAGTGAAGCAGCTTTAGTAACAACCATCCTGCTAGGAAAGACCAAGGCACTGGGTTTACTTTTGCCTCCACAGTCACTGAAAGACTGCAAGAGAAGTATCTTTCCCCCAAAATACTGAGGTGTCTCTTGCTGTACTGCTGTGTCAGTCTTAATGCCAGTGTGACTACACACCCACTTCCTTCTGGTCACAAGGGATCAACCACAACCATCAGCACTCAGATGAAATATTTGCCAAGTACTTCTAAAATCCTGATTGTAAGAAAAGTCTGAAATTGTGAAACTGGGTTTTGCCACTGCTTTTTATCCATTTAAACCCCTAAACCAAGGTTTGGCCCCACTGAAGGTGTTATGCAATGAGCAGTTGGATCTACAGGCATTCCAATATTTTTTTAAATCCATCTCCTAGCCCTAAACTTCAGTATTGTTTATCTAATGGAGAAATCAGTGAGCCACCTCTAAGCAAATACCACTGAATGAAGGCTTTGCCTTCTCTCACCTTCCTGCCATTGCATTCTTTTGGACAATTCTTTATCTTTTTCTTTTCACCTTTCAACTCCTCCCCTTTGGCTCCTCAGTTTCTTCTTTTCTTGTTTCTAGTTTGAAAAGAAGCTGCCAATACATTCTGGGTTTCCTGTTGTTCCAGAGGTACCTTCCCTCCACACCTGTCCTGGATTGCTGCAATTTTTTCCCCATTAACTTCACACCTTCTCTAATATTATTCAAAAAGCTGCACAGCACAATAGTCTATACCAAGAGTTCATTTTTGTATAAGATATTTTATATATTTTTATCCACTTCAGTCTTTGAGCAATTTCTCGTATTACCTTGTAATTCCTCTAAAGTTTCTTGCCAAGTTGAGCAAGAACACCAATAAAATCAGGTGAATGACTCCTGTAAATACATACACTAAAACTCTGATTCATTTATACTCCAGCACATCAAAGGACTTTGCACAAAGCTACCAAACAGCAATAATTCAACTTTTTTCTAATCCAGCAGGAACATAAATCAATCCATGGGTGATTAATTCTGATGCCTGAATAGCACATAAGATTCTTGGAGTTCACAGACTCATTAATTACTTACCAGCTACAGAACATTATGTATATTAAATTTATATTTGCAAAACCCAGGACATTCTTTGCAAAAGGCATTTTGGAGCAGGAAGAAGACATCTAAGAGAAAAACTATCCAGAAACATCAGGACACACAGACAGACTGTGCAGGCACAGCAAGTCCCAGCCAATGCACTCCTTGGAAGAGGAGGAGGGCAAAAAGTCTACCTCAGCACATTTTAGGCACCTCTAGGTAAGTTATGTTTAGTAGTTTTCCATTTTAAAATTTATTTAACATAAGAGTCCAAAAAAAAGAGACCAGAGCTGCACCCTGAAGGACTTTCAGATTTCTGATAATGCACAGTCCTGACCTATTCACCAACAAAAAGCTCCACGTGTATCAATGAGAAGTTGAGTATTTATTACAGTGCACACTGACAGAACCACATTAAACCACAAGTTATGGGCTTAATGCAGAAATTACTGAGAGTAACTCTATAGCTGTGTTATTCAGGAGGCAAGACTAGATTATGATAATAGACATTTTGGCCTTAGAATTTATGAAGCCATGAATATAAATAAGAATATGATTTACAGACCAGGCTTTTTTTCTGAAGTTTGTCACACATGGATGGCAGGAGTGGAAACTCAATCCCTCTACTCACTAAGAACCCAAGAGAGGGCTAAAATGCGACATGAAAACTCTTATCTTGCTATTTTAACCAATTATACTGACTGCTTAGTTCATGAAAACAGTCTGTGTATGTAAAGCTGAGAACTTGCTGTTACATGTTCTGGGTACTTTTTTGACAAAAGTGCTGCAATAAAAAGCAGAGAAAACCAACCAAGCCACTGACCCTCCATTTTCTGAGCTCTAATCATGATTAAATATCATTTTAAGGCTCTTACAGCTCTGTTGGATTCCTCATCAGTCAAGCTCTTCATGACCACTTCCAAACTGGGGTCTTCCTCGCCGCTGGCAGGTTCAGTGCCACCATGATCCTGGGGGAAAGGATGGACAACAGGTTTTGAACACAGTTGTGACAGCTAAAGAAGAATAACCAGACAATTTAACCTTTTCTTTTGTTTTTCTAAAAAATCAGCAGCATGACAAAGCAGGAAGAGCCATGATTAAACCATCCTAATGCCAGGGGACAAATCAGGCACAGCAGTTTGGAAAGGCAGACCTTGGTGTCCACCTGGCCAGCCTGAAGCACCACAAGGTTTGCCCACCCTCCCAGAGAAGGATTTCTCTCTTTGTAGAGGATTCCCAACAAAAATGACCTTTGAAATATAAATCAGCACCATACACTTGCAGGAAAAAATATTTCCTTCCCACACCAACAATCAAAGTTAAAATAAGACAGAAAATGGCACCTTTTGGAGAAAATGCTCAGTTAAAATTTAAAGTTTAAAGCATCACAAATTCAGTTACATGTAAAATTTAACATTGATTCTCCTTCCTTTTTTTTTAATCAACCAGGACCTGAAACTGAAAAGAT
Source organism: Xenops minutus (assembly GCA_035221455.1). Taxonomy (NCBI): domain Eukaryota; kingdom Metazoa; phylum Chordata; class Aves; order Passeriformes; family Furnariidae; genus Xenops; species Xenops minutus. Next base: position 2,102,731 of record JAWWEE010000004.1, read on the forward strand.
TTTTGATCTATTATTTTGATTTACTTTATTTTAAAACAGTTGATCCAAATTTGGAGCTGTTCTCTGTTGCAAAGCAAAATGCACTATGTCCAAAAAATAAAATGTCAGTACCATCAGTCTTAGAAACAAAATTTTTTCTGAATTTTCATTAGACATTTTACACTGAAGTGCATAAGACGAAGAGATCAGAAGAAGAAAACTGACACAGTAATACCATAATAATACCACAAAAATGCCCTGGATGGTAACTCTGGCACCCTGATATTCCATGACAGCAGCCAGGCTATTTAATGTGATCTGACAAGTTCCATGTAGGGCACATGTAAGACACAATGTTCAATATTTATTCGGTATTCCAAAGACATTTGAAGATATAATTTCAGGATACAGGTTTTTTTTTTTCTTTATTTAAAGACAGGAAGAGCTGCCAAAGAAAAGCAATGTAAACTTCTATACAACATCACTAACTTTGGCTACATTTATTTTATATAACAAAAAGATACTAGCTAGAAGTAAAAACCTGCATTGACTCATAAAACAAACATAATGTAAATAGTAAGAGCTTGCCATTAATGCATGAAACTCAACCCACAAGCATCTCCCTCTGAAGGCAAACATTGCTTTGGGAGAGTCTAATTACAGGCATTTGACCATAGCACAGAATGTGCCTAAACAAAGTTTCCTCCTTCCTCCTGAAGACACAAATATTAAACAAAGCTGGGAACAAACGCAGGTATTAAAGAGTCAACAAAAGTAAAATGAACTCTGTGGAGCACCCAGGACATGGATGGGGATGGAGGGGAGAAGGAAAAGCCAAAGCACTGTCCCAAAATGACTCAGATCCAAAGAAAATCGAAGCAGTTCTTGCACTGTGCATGGAGCACCATCAGTGGTGACACAGTGTGGAATTCAGGAGCAAGCAAGGAGAGGCAAAGAGGAGATGCATCCAGCACTGTCTCACATGGACCTGTGCTGAGGGAGCACAGGGATGCTCATGGAAATACCAGCAGTTCAATGTACATGAATTTATCAAGGCGAGACCAAACCCCAATTGAATTATAAAGCACCTTTGGCTTTATTAGTTCAAAGAGAAATAGAATTAAAAAGCAACAGCAAGGCTAACCATGCAGTTTATCTAGAAAATTTAGTTACAGCATATTGAGATGTCAAAATGCTAATGGTGTGGTGACTCTGCAGGGATTCACTGTGCACAGGAGACCAAGCAGTCTGCACTGGGGCTGAGGCAGCAACTAAGGATGGCAAACACTGCTAACATTCCAAACTGAGGTGGTTTTTGCACTGGAAGGTTGTTCCAGGCAAAAGTTCCTCACCACAACTCCTCTAAGCAGCTGAAATAGGGGCAGGAGAGAAGATGGCAAGGTTGTAATTTGGAGCCTTCTCCTCCTCCTGTACAGCAATAACCTGTTTAATACCTGTTGTTAATGCCTCTCAGTAACAGTGAGATCAATAAAACAGAGATGGGGGAAATAAGCCTATTAGGTCAAGTCTCTACCCAATGCATTTTATGATTCACAGTTTAATTAGACAAGGTGCTCGAACTTATCACGAGCTGCTAATTATGATTAATCTCTCTAATTTAGCAATCCCTAATTAAAAATAACAACCCACAAACCTTACCTCAATGGAAGAGTGGGAGCCTGAAGGCAGTGGGAAGGGAGTAACAGCCATCTGACTGACTGCATCTTCACTCCTGCACAACAAACAACAACACGTTACACACCAAACCACCATGGACACACTTTGCTTTTTCAGTTGGTTTTGCCCATGAAGAAAATGCTCTCACTGGCATAAAAATACAAAGGTAGAGCTTAGAAAAGCACTTCAATTTTACTCTTCTTTGCTCACAAAGAGATCCCATCCCTTCCTGGGACCACAGTGGTTTCACCAGGGACATGGTGACACCATATCCTTTGGAAATCTCATTCTGTATGGCTTGTCAGAGGATGCAGTTGGGATTTATGGTGCCTACACATCAGCAGATGTGCTAACACTTCCTTAGCCTCTTCTAGCAGTGTCTACATCTGTGAACTGCTTGTTTATGGCCCCACATCCACATTACTGAAATACAATACCTATTTTTAATACATTAGATTGCTTTTGCCTTTTTTTTTGTTCATTTTTGCTGTGGCCTTTCCTAAAAGATTCCATGTAAAAACTTGGAATAAATTTTACAAAATGCACAGATAAGAAGGGATGAACATTGATTTTCCCTGCATATAAAGTCCATTATTTTCCCAAGATGCTTTAGATGTATGGCATCTTTTCCTCTCTCCTCTTTAAAATGCTGTTGGAATTGACATCTGATCGCTTTGTGACTTCCAAAAGCCTGTTTTATTTTTTTATTAAACAACATTCTGCCTTGCTAATGTTTTTCCTCAACTGCCATTTAAAATTATTTGGTTTGTGGAATTAACTGCATTTTTGTGGACCCTGTAAAACAAAACCAAGTAATATATGACTTCAATTTAAGGTAAATCCTCATAGAATGATTTGGGTTGGGAGGGACCTTAAGATTCACCTCATTCCACCCCCTGCCACAGGCAGGGACACCTTCCACTGTCCCAGGTTGCTCCAAGCCCCATCCAACCTGGCCTTGGACACTCCCAGGGATCCAGGGGCAGCCACAGCTTCTCTGGG
>JAWWEE010000004.1:2114439-2134672 GCA_035221455.1 Xenops minutus
CTGGCTCTGCAAGTCCCTGCCAGGAGGGGGGAGCTGGGGAGGGTCGGGCTCTGCTCCAGGGAACAGGGACAGGAGGAGAAGGAATGGCCTCAGAATGGGACAGGGCAGGGCAGGGGGGATACTGGGGAAAATTTCTCCCCCAGAAGGGCTGTCCAGCCCAGGGCAGGGGTGGATCCCCATCCCCAGAGGGGTTTCAAAGCCCTGTGGATGTGGCACTTGGGGACATGGTCAGTGGTGGCCTTGGCACTGCTGGGGACTTGATCTTAAAGGACTTTTCCAACCTAAACAATTGTACGATTCAATACTGCAGTTTTTCCCTCCCACTCTTAATTTAGAACATAATATTTACATTCACATTTGATATACCAACGCTGTTTAAAACAATAACGATAACGGAGCCCAGGAACAATTTACTAGTGATTATAGAAGGAATTTTTGTTACTGCAAATGTTTGTATTGGATTCTGGGTTTGTGATCTTAGAAGATTTTTTCATTCAAACAAGAATTAAGTGGCCAAGTCTTTCAGCCTTGTGTAATATGGGCTAGTTGGTCGTGTTGGGAACTTCACAGAACTCCCCTCATTTTCAGTGGGTCAAAACAAGCTGCAAGTTCCTCAGTTAAATAAGGACAATGCCAGGACAAGACTAAAACCCCTACCACTTCATCACTCATTGGGATTGAAGTGCAAACACTTACCCTACCAAGCCCTTTCCTGTGCAAAGAGGGACCCAAGAAAGGTCTCCAAGGGTCTGAGCTGGCACGAAATGATCAGCACTGAGGAAATAACACCAAGTCAACATCCCTAGGGTTAAATATGGTCCTGTCTGGAACTGCTGTGGTGGCAAAGGCAGGGAGAGAAGCAACACCTTAGGCCAGACTTTGCTGATCAGAGAGAAACTTAAAAATCCAGTGGCAAAAATGAATGCTCAGTTGCATTCTGGCTCCAAGCTCAAGTTGAAACTTTCAGTGAGTTTGTTGACTTAATTTCTCTAAGTTCAAGAATAATTTATTCACTGGGAATACTGTATGCTTTACAAATTGTTTGGATTTAGTTAAATTACCATCAATTTTTCTAAACAGCAGACTTCTTAGATTAAAATTTATAGTCTTTACTCAGGCTAAATTAATCCTATTCACTACATGTATCAAACAGTCCAAAATTTAATTAGCTGTGAGCTGGGTCTGTAAGTTATAATTATTTAATTACACCAAAATGAAAGCATAATCAAAGTAATATATCTCCACAAGGTTTTGGGCTGTTCCACATAGTTATTACAGCCAGTATTAATTTTTCTTCTTTCTTTTTTAGAAAAAAAAGGTCAAAATAAATTAATGTTCCCTTAGCTGCAGATACCACAGTGATGAGCAAAGCACAAAAGCTTACTTAAATAAAACAAAAAAAGAGAACATCTAGGGTTTCAGAAGAAACACCATTTTAAATCCTTCAAATTAAATAAAGTAACATGTCAGATTAAGCAAATAGAACTTTGGGAGTCCAAACCTATAAATCTGTGCTTTACCTTTTTCATTAGAAATCAGAAAAGAAAAACAAAGCCTTGACTAAGCAAAAGAAAAAAACTGCTCTAAATCAACCTCAGCTCTTCTTTAAATGTCTCTTTCCATAACTCCTCGGAAAGTCAGCAGAGCACAGAGAAAGGTAAAAACATGCTCCAGGTATGAGGTCAGGTCAGCACACCAGTGCAGTCTTCAATATAATCCCACATTGCTTTATGGCAGATTTAATCACACATCCCAAATGTGCTGTTGCCTCCACCTCCAAAAGTTTTGGTTTACAGTTTCATGCACCGAGGTAGCAGAAAGTACAAACTCACTGAAATCTGAGCTCTTAAATTCAGACGAAAAAATTTAAAGGATTGTTTGCTTCTCAAACTTTAATTTGCAGAAGAGAAACATTAGATATGGATATTAAACAAAAAAAACCAACAAAACCCCGCACTGTTTTCACTACGTGGCAGCAATGGAAATCCACAAAATTAGTATCATCTGATTTTTATGAAAATGAAGTTAAATGATACCCCAGAGCTAGTAAAGTACTGGCATAGCTCTCTGTAATAATTATTTCTTTGTACCCATGCACGAGGTTCCTTCTAACCACAGGAATTGTAGCAGTTTGAGATACAACCAGACTCCCTGAAACAATGGGAAAAGCTTCCAAAACTTCTTTATCAGTCAAACTTTATATACTGAAACCCCATAAAACACACCGAGCTCCCAAATAATGTAGCATGAGGAAAACATTGGAGTGATAAAACCATTAGAATAGGAATTTTCCTTTCCTCACCAAATTTCTTGCCGGGCACACGTTCAAACATGTGCATCACCTAAAGTGACCAACAGAGCATAAACTCCATGGAGGGCAAACATCCTGCTCAGAGCTGATCCCTGTGGTTCCCCACCTGCACAGTGTGGGAGAGACACAGCACCTTGGAAAACCTGTGTCCTCCTCCACAACAGCTTCCCCATCACAGCCTGGGCTATCTGCAGCTTTGCAATCACCATCCAAAGCTAACCCTAATGGGATACAAAGCACATAAAAACGGATTTTTAGCCTCCTTTGCAAAAACCAAAAAGCCACTGGCACAGGTTGGGCAGAAAAGCTGTGGCTGCCCCATCCCTGGAAGTGTCCAAGGCCAGGTTGGACGGGTCTTGGAGCTACCTGGGACAGTGGAAGGTGTCCCTGCCCATGGCAGAGGGTGGAATGAGATGGTCTTTAAGGTCCCTTCCAACCCAAACCAGTCTGTGATTGTATTTTATGATTCTATAGCAATCCCACAATAAATAAACTGAGGATAAACCAGCAATCCTCTCCATTCTAAAACAGAAGTGGCATTGTCAATTTGGCAGGGTAGCTCATTTACTTGGGCAAAATACTGCTGTATCTATGATATTATTACAGCATAAGTTCAATCTATCTAAGCATCTTAAACTAAGATAGCAATAAAAATGCATTTAGCACGAAAGCTCTCTGGCTTTGAGCTATGACAAAAATGACATAAGAAAATAAAAAGTAATAATTGCCCCTCAGGCAACAGTGCAGAATGGACAACAGGCAAACTCTGCAGCCACTTCTGACTCTGAAGACTCACAGAACAAAACACAGAATCACAGAAAGGGTTGAGTTGGAAGAGACCTTAAAGATGATCCCATTCCAACCCCCCTGCCATGAGCAGAGAAACTTCCACATGCAAACGAGCGGCTTCCTTCCACCTCCTGCCTCAGCTTCATCAAGATGAGCAGGGATGGGGAGATGGCAGCACATCCCAACATCAGTAATTTGGCATTACAGGGCTCTGAACAGCTTGGCTTATTAATAGAGCACAGTTGACTCTCTTATGGAGAGATGATAATAATAATAATAATGATAATAGCAGGGTGGATTCTTCAGTGTGAATAAAACCTCCCACCAGGGACAGAGCCATGCAGAGCTGAGGAGCAGCAGGGCTCAAAGCACAGGGACAGCTCCAGGTGAACACACTGTGGGCCATGCTGGGCACAATCACAAACAGGACTGAGCCCAGACTAATAAGACCCGAAGCAGTGCAGACACCTGCACTAAAACAGCAAGACTGCAAGGCAGGGGCACCACAGATGGTTCCTGTGCTTGGAAAAAGACTGGAAAAGCAGAGCTTGTGTCCTGTGAAAAATACACTCTTCTGCACACAGAGACCAAATCCTGATCCAAGGAGTTTTCCTCCACGTATAAAAGCAGGATGAAAGAACCTTCTGCCTCAAAAAGCTGTTTTCTTCAGCCATCTACCCATCCAAAATACATCACTGAAGATGATTAAAAAATAATGATTACACACCAGTTTTTTATGTGCCCTGCATTTCCCTCAATGTGCAGGCTGTGAAAACAAGCCAGGATCATGCCCCCAAAAGACTACTGTTTGCAGAAGCTCAAAGTGAGATGGCACTTCATTAATTCAGTGACAGATTTTCTGAATAAGGCGCTGAGGCACATCCTTCAATTGAATCCAATCAAAGTCCAGTTCCAAAGAAAAATGAACAGGTAATATCTATCCATCCATTTCTCCATCCCATTAACCTTAACTCCATCCAAACCCACAGGGAACAGCCTGCACATCCACTGATTTAATGGAGCAAGACTAACCAACAGGATTCACTGGGGCATCCCAGGACAGTGCAGAGATGCCAGAGGCTTCCCAAGATGGGAATCCCTTCTCTTGCTGATACATTCCACTACTGAAGACTGATGTTTAATCAAAGATGCAGATGCAAATATACTTAAAACATGCAGTTAGATAAGAACCAAACATGAGTTCTGTCATTCTCTCACTTCTAAGCACCCAGGTTTGCCATTCCTGCTCTTCTAACATATTTTGTTGTGAAAGACACTGCAAGTAAAGCCAGTTGAGCACCTTGACCTCTGCATCCCTGGCATGGAAAGCAGCATGAAACCATACTGGAGATATTCAAAAGCCATCTGGACACAGTCCTGGGCAACTGGTTTGAGGTGGCCCTGCTTGAACAAGGGGACTGGACCAGATGACCTGTGGATTGTTCTCCTACCCACCAGTGACACACCTTTAATTTGATTACAAAGGTAACCAAGAGAAGTAGTAACTAAAGTCTTTTTTATTTGAAGTTAGGCATTTTTGAGACGGAAAACCTCACTTTTCTTTTACTGAAGAAAAACCCAATCATTTTGTCTCCAACTTAACAGGGAGAGCAATTAGGGCAGCACCACCACTTTGGACAATGCTCTTTATAATATGGCTCATCCATGCAAACCCCAAGCCTTGAGTTATATGTGATTAATCACAGATGGTGCATCTTTCAAGGACTGCTGGCAGTATTTAACATCAGATCCTTTCCTCTACCAGGAACTACCTAGGATATGCACAGAGGACAATACCATGAGTCCTTTCAACTCGTATACACTCAAAAGTCAACAAATTTACTTTTTTTTTTTTTTTTTTTTTTACACCATTAAAATTCAGTGTAAGGGATGGAAAAAACCGAAATTTTAAGGAGAAAGTAATTTTTCTACCTTACTCCATTATGGTATAGACCTTCATACCATTTCTCACACTTAAAATGAAAATAAAGAACTTCAGATGTGGGTGTTTTCATAGCAAAACATCTTCCTTGTACTGTGTGGACTGAAACCCCCTAATTACAGAACTGGTAGACAACGACAAATGCTTAGCTAACTCTGAGTATTCCCAAGGTATCCCCAGGCAGTCAAACTGCCCTTTCTCAAGCCATGAAATGTGAAAAAATAGGTGGTTTTCTGATTGCACAGAGAGTTGCTGAAAGATCAAAGCATTCCCACCCACGGAGAGCAGCAGGTCAGCATATCCCTGCTCTTCAGTGAGAGCTTCTCTCTCAGGGGAAGGTCCCCAGGGATGGATGATTCTTTTAACCACTGAAGCAATCATGGTGTGGGGAATCACTGCAGGTACCGCAGCAAAGTGTCACTTTGCAACAGCCAAAAAAGGAGATGAAGTGAAAGAAAGCTGAGTTTTCAGTCTGAAGGTGAAGGAAGGAGACTGGAGGGAAAGTGAAGACAAAATACTCCGCTTGCTAACGAGATCTCTTGCCTCGTGGGTGAACCTGTGTCAGACACAACTAAAGGAAAGAAGTAGTTTAAACAGATTATAGCCTGAAATTTATTTTCAGGACAGGGAATATCCCTGTCATCTGAAAAAACACATATGGTAACTTTGAGGGGGTTTTGGTTTTTTTTTTAATGTAAAGTGTGAACTTCCCTGTAAAACCACATATGCACTGCAAGGATGGATTTACTGTCCCCTTCCTGCCTTTCAACAGTCCCTCCCCACGCAGAGCTTGTGAACATGCTGAGAGCACAGACTTTGCTGACAAGACATTAGTTTTCACAGGCCAGTGATTTTTGTTTCACTGAAAACACATTTACCTGCCAAAGGCCAAGTTCTCAGTTGGCGTAAATCAGCACAGCTCCTTCCCACAGCCACCTAACTCCACTCGCAGGCTTTATTTAAGGTTCAAGCGAGGGCTCCACACAAGCCTCTGTGCCCAGGAGCCCAGCTGAGGAGCTGAAGGTGACACTTACCTCCAGGAGCTCGTCCCCAATGTGCATCCTCCCGTCCCGTCCCGCGGGGCCGTCGGGGTTGATGCCCACCACGAAGATGCTCATCCGGGAGCGGTCCTTGTTGCCGGCGAGGCTGAGACCCAGCCCATGCTTGTCTTTCTCAAGCTCAATAATGTGCAACTCTCCCGGGAGATCTGCGTATCTCTGCCTGATTTTTTCTAGGAAGGGCAAACATAAAAGTGAGTTAGAGCATGAGATAGCTTGCATGCAGATGTTGAAGAACACATAGAAATATGGGAGAAATTTATGGCTGCTCAGCAAATAGGGGGTTTACCAGAGGTCTTTTCAGCACAGACTCTAAAATGCCATTTGCTGCTTGTGTATCATTCACGCACCAAAATGCAGCATCAGCTGCAAATATTATTCACGTTAACCCCACACTGTTTTAATTATTTGTACAACAGCCTGCTTCTAAACCAAAAATTTTTTCGTAAGGAGCATAAATAAGGAAATTCCAGAGGCACCTTTACCGCACAAACCCCATCAAATTCAGGAAACTCTCATAAAGTTCGAGCTGGTTAATGAACCACTGCGGGAAACTGGAGCCCTTAATGGTTCCAACATTACTGCAGACTCACATGTCAAGGTAAAACCTTCTGCTCCTTCCTGGTGACTCAGGAATCTGCTCACCACGCTCTGCTCCACACGAGGAGCTGCTGTGCAGAGCAGATGTCAGTGACAATGGAGATGAGTGATCACGTCTTTAAACGCAGCCTCACTCGATATTAAGGTGCTTATTTGTCTTTCATCTGCATTTCAACCAGCCCTGTGACAGAGCTCAGTGTGTGTGCAAAGTTATTCGGGGCACTCTGCGTGGCTGTGGATGCTGACAGTTTCATCTGAGTGTCTCTCCACCAACATCTAGCACTGGTGCTGCTGAGGGGGATTTTTATTTCTGCCTGCTTTTCCCTTACAGATTTTTAAGCCAGTTTAAAACACCACCTGCACCCAATGCTTCAGCTGGGCCACACAATTGGAAAGCAAGGCAGAGGGTTAGCACTGTGGCTGGATGTCACCTTTAGTCCAGAGCCCAAGGTGAAAGAAACTGCTGCATTATGCATTAAAAGGAGAAATAAGGGCTATTCTATGTTCAACCATATCCCTGAGTCAGCAGTAGGAGCTAGATCAATATTAGCTACTACCAGTCTCCTGGGGAAGCATATTTTAATAGTATGATTTAACTACTGTAGTGAATGTTCCCATGACAACAAGAAAGAGGGAGGCAACTAAAAGTGAATAAAAACTGCTGAGAAGAAAGATTATGATGTTCCTTCCACATCCCCTGTGCTGTCAGGGTGATTTAGCCAAACTTGGGTCATTCCCAGCAGCTCTTCTCTCCAAGGGTCCTTCCTGAGTAATTGTTCCAGCTGCAGCAGCCCCTTGTGCCTTGGCAGAGACTGCTGGGACAAAGGGAGCAGCTCCCATCTCCAGCCCCAGGTGCACTCAAGAGCATCACCTACACTCAAAGCAACACAGACAGGAACCAGCTTTCCTACTGCTGTCTTTACAGGCTGGCATTTTCCTGCCACGCTCAAAATCCCTGGTGCCTGAGCCTAAAATCCCAGGGGTGTGTATTAAGGGTGAGATGCTATCCCTGGAAAGCTCTTGAAGCCCTTCAGAGGTCTGCAGAAAACCAGAACATCATAAAAATATAGATAACTCATTTGTTACTATCAATTACACGCCAAAAAATTAATAATAATTGCATTAAATGGTAGTCCATGTAGCTGCAGAATTCTTTAATACATTTCTTATCTAATGGGGTCAAAATATAATTAGAGGTGTGATTTGCTACTTGAATTTGGCAGCTGTGTTTTCTTCTTAGTATGCAGCATATGTCCTGAGAAAAGAACCAGCAAGAGAGGAAAGGTCTTGAAAATGGTGCTTCTGAAAGCACAGGAGACACAGGCACACACAGCCACACTGCTTTACTCCCACCATCAAGGTTTAATGCACTTTGCCCACAAAGACCTGCAGAGCACTGAGACATTTGCTGCCCTCCACAATTAGACAAATAACTCCTTCCAGCTCTAGCATGTCCCAGAGCAGGTGATGGGCAGGAAAGGGTTTCCTTATGGATTGCATTTTTGTGGACAAAGCAAAGCATTGGTGCTGCAGGGATGCTGCTGACTGATCTTTGTGGTGCCACGGTTCCTTCACTGCGTGTTGTACACGGGTAACACACCTCCCTTCCACTTGCCAGGAGCAAGGAACATGTCCAAAGCATATTTTTAACAGCTCATAGTTGGATGCACAGAGAAGAGCTGAAGGAGCAAGGAACACACACGCTTAAATGCAGTACAGATGAAGCTGCACACCTTCAGAGGCTGCCTCAAAACTCATTTCTTGCTTGTCAGTAAAACTGCCTGAAATTCCCCAGCAGGAGCAGCCCTGTGACACTGCAAACACGCACTGCTCCAGCCTCTGAATGCACACAAAGTGCCTCTGAGGCTGCCAGTAAGTCTGTAATTCCAGTGTTTCCTCCTCTAAATGAGTTTTCTCACATGGGAAAAACGTTAGCGGTTCAGAAGCACATGTATATTCCTCTTCCAAGCTGGACTGAAACTAGAAAGTGAGTTTTAGTCCTCAAAAAAATGAGCAGTCAGGGCAATTGCCTGGGATGAGATGCAGCCCCAGTGAAGTTTCTGGTCTGTGTGTGTTGGGCCAGGACTGGAAAGCTGGTGAGTTGATTCCCAGCTCAGCACTCCAGCTGCACCATAATCCTCCACTGTGGGAACAAATCTCTGGGTACAGAAAAATGTATCTCAGCAAAAAGCAGAGACCAACTCCAGGGGTCATCAAATTGCTGTATTTATTAAGAGATTGGGTTGTTTTGTTCAGGTTTTTTTTAAGGGACTTCCCTGCTGTGTTATTTGTTTGAAAAAAATCTTCCTCACACGAAAGGAAGCGTCTGTGTGGACTAAGCCCTTCGACCTAAACTATCACATTAATTTCTAAAGCAATTCTTTGAAAGGCCTGAGGTGACTAAGGGGTAAAATAGTGGGAGACCACAGAGGAAACCAGGAGGATGCTCCGTGCTGGGTACCATTTCCAGCCTGGCAGGAGGGCACTGGTTTCCAGCGCTGCCGGTCTCGGTGTGGACACACTCCTGCAGGCAGGGACAAGCAGAGACACCCCTGCTTTCCAAATCAAGCTTTCCTCAGCACATGCTGCCTCCTCCCTGGCCAACAGAAGGTTCTGGCTCTCGCCATTCCCACCTCCTGCAATGAAACCCTTGGAAGGGCTGTCCTGTAAATGATAACTCGCTATTCCCAGCGGCGTTGCTTCGCTCATCCAATCTGCATACAAATATCCTTTGGGCATCCAGCTGACTTCCTACAATGTTGTGCTGGTAGTCTCAGTCTGCCTCTTAATAAGAATCTCCTAAGATTATTTTAAACAAGTATTTACTGCTTAAACAAACGTGCATCTAAGGCATCTTGGTTTAATGCCTTTTTCAGCTGTTTTTCCCCCCCTCCAGCTGGTACCACTTCTCAGTTCCCTGCCTAGGTTGGGGAGCCAGTTAGCATCTGCTTTTGCAAAAAACTCCATTATCTGCCTTCATTACCAGATACTTTACACAAGGCAATTGTAATTCTGTTGTTGCTGCATTACACACGGGACACTGCGATTCCTGTTTTGGCACTGCACGGAGTTGTTTCCACATTCGGTGACAATATGCCCATCACAACTTCTGCAAACACATCTCACCAAGGCTATTTAATTACAATAAAGCTAATATTGCATCCAGGTTCTTTTAAAAATACTACTAAAAGCACGAGTAAACACTTTAGCGATCACTCCTGCAATAATATTTCCCAGTTATATTAGCAGACAATTACATTTCAAAGAGAAACCCTGGAAATGGAAGACAACTGCTCTCAAACAATATACTATTACGCTGCTGCATATGTTTCCCTGTCTCAGCCACTATTCCTATTATATTAAACAGAGAGATAAAAGAAATAAATGGGGACAATATGGTCAGGATATTGGAGTTTGCATGATGTAGTATTGCAACAAAAACACAATTTATCCGCACAGCAAAACCAGACACCATTTCTCAGGAAGGGAAAAGGCTCTTTAAATTACAGAGAGATATAAAGCACTTGCAAAGGGCTGAAGAGCCCGTTTCCCAAACCTGCTGAAATCTCCAGTTAAATGAGCTGAAAGGCAAGAGGTGTTGCTTTGGAAAACGGTGTCTCTGTGCGATGCAAATGAGAGTCCATCTAGAAAGGTAAAAAGAGAATTGAAAAATCTCTGGATGACTCAGCTAGGTGATTGGCTTTAGTAGCAAATGCTCAAGATTAAGACTGTCAAGGCAAAATACAGAGAAAATAAAGGAGGCGGGGGGGGGGGGGGACACCACAAAGAGAGACACAGATGATATTTGTACAGAGAAGGCAATACTGAGGATTTTACATCCCTCTTGTGTCACCTCAGATAACTATTAGCAACACACGCTGCCTTTTGGAGACTTTACAATGATCTCATTTATTCATCCTAATGCGTGTAGCTCCCATTTTTTATCACACAGCACATAACATGGTTACAGTCGTGGCCTTTCCCGAGATCTCCCTGCTCAGACAGCAGTGCTGCAGCATCACAGCCACTGCTCTTCACTGAGCAGTGATAGACATCAGAATGCAGGCAGCATCCCCTCCACAGAGCCACCCTTGCATATCAAGCAACTAATTCCCTTCTTGATTTCACTATAAACATTTAAAAAAAAATAATGTAGGAAGTCCCTTGAAAGCTAACACTGGAGCTGTGAGGGCAGCACGTCTAATTTACTGATTACAATTTACAAGAACCTAAATAAGCATATTGAAGGGACCATAATTGAACAAATGGGGTTTAGAATTCTCCCACTACTAATAATATAATAAGCTTATTGTTTTAATCTTCCCACTAGCCCTCTATTCAGCTCCAAGGAGGCAGACAGTTCTTCAAACCTTATCTCAAAAGCGATGCACTTGTCTCTTTTCAAGAGCTTTAAACTGAAAAATAGAATTTCTGTAAAGCTTTCTTAAATTCCATTAAATCCCTCCAATTTTTCTTATGGTGACCTGCAAGCACGAAAAAAATAGGGCAGTTGTATTCAGAACTGGCAAATCTAAATGGAAGAGCCAGAGATGGTGTCCTGGCCAGTCCCCCTCCCTCAGGTGACAGAGCAGAGGACAGTCTGTGACACCTCTGTAGGTGCTGGTCCCTCCACACCTGGAGCATCCCTGCAGTGGGATGGGCAGCTGTGGGTCCTCATCTGATGCACAAACACAGCATTCCCTACAATCCCCCTTGACAGCCACCCCTCCCCTTTGGCAACACTTTTTGCTTCGTGTACGCCATTCATTTACCAAACTGGAAGATCTGCAGAGAAAAATAAACCTCAGCATTCTTACTATCCTTTGACATAGTTTCATTAATGCTCCCATCTAAAAAGAAGAACTCCATGCCTCTTCCTCCCCGAAATACTATCAGTCAAAAAACTTGAACATTACTTTTAATTCCACCAAGTGCCACAGAGAAAAGCCTTCTCCACATGAGCAGCAGAGGTATGGGCTTACACACCCTCAGAAACCACCCCACCTCCAGTGGAAAAACAAGTGTACATTAAACTCTCCTGAGACAATATCCTTACCCTAACATGAAGGCTCCCCCTTTACTTGTTTTGGACATCTTCAAATGTCTTCTCCACTTGCTGCTCCCTCCAGCTCAGGCTGCCATCCCCTTTTGCTCCTCTCATGCCAAGCAAACACTTGCAGCAGCTTCTCAGCTCGCACAAGAAAACTTTCCTTCCCCTCCAGTGCTCTCCTTCAAACCCACTTGTCCCTCACACCACTTTCTACAGGAAGAGAAAAATCTCTGCTGGTACTTGTGAACTAATGCAGGAAGAAGGGTATAATGAGAGTCTCCACAATCCGCCTCAAGTACCATTTCAGTTTGTTCCTGTGAGCAGGTGCCATTTAGAAACAGTTATCATTAATTATTTCTTCCTATAATCAAGGAACCACACCCCCAAAGACAACAGCAGGGAGAAAAGTGGCTGAAAAGCAGGGTAACTGCAGCCCATAATATCAGGGAGCATCTCCAATGCCTGCACCATTTCACATCAACATCTTGAACAGATGGACTTCTTGCCAACTATTTTTTCCTTATTCAGGCCTCAAGCTTCGTTCTGAAGCTGCAGTTTTATTACACATCATTTAAGTCCTCTGAGGAAAAGATACTGTACGTTTCTCTGTTCTAATTAAGAAGGCCATGATGAGTCTATTCACACTGATGTTTACCCGAGATCTTTTAAAAGGAGATTTAGTGAAGGTGTGGGAAGCACAGCATCCTGATGCTAATAATTTCTGATTATAAGGGAATGTGCCCTCCCCTCACACAACACTTCCACTCATTTGCCTTTCAAATGAGGCATTAACCCCCATGGAAGCACTTGGGTTTCCTCAGGAGTGACCTCCTCTGGGTGCTGTGATCACAATCAGCGGCTCGGTGGAGCTGAGCTCAGAGTGCCTCCTCCAGCTGATGGTCCCACAGCCCTACAGGCTTTGCAGGAAAGGACTGGCAAACTGGTTGTTTCCTCCACATAGGAGACACGCTGCTGGAGCATCACACTGCCACAAGTTGATTAAATACAATCAAAAAGCAACAGACATTTTTTTCTTTTGATAAAATCCTCTCTGAGGATACAAATACCTATGTGTAAAAATACAACACATCATGGCTATGTCTGGGCCCACAGAAGGCTCAACTGAAAGGATTTTCAAGCAATTACAACCTTAAAATGTGGGGTAAGCTCAAGACAGCTGCTGTATATCCCATTTTTAAGAGAAACGTCCCATAAAAACACCCTACAGTAAATTCTTGCGGTGTATTTGTGGCACTGTGCAGCTGGAGTCATCCAAGGCCAGCCCTCTGCAGTCTGCAGAGCTTCCCAGCCTGTGTGGTGGTGCTGGTGGCACAAGGCAGCTTGGAGATAAGGCTCACTTATCACAGGCACACCTCCCCAGGGGACAGCCTTGCTGCTCTGCTCTGCTCACGTTTGCCCAACACAGCTCTCCAGGAAACCTGGATGTGGGAACAGTGTAAGAACGTTACAAAGTGCTGCTTTCCACCTGCAAAGTCCCAAGGAAATTTTGGGCATCACCCGGCACTGACATGCCCACCAAGCATTGGGGATCCGTAAGGATGCACGACAGACTCACATCACATTCCCAAGTGCTCTGACAGATGATGTTTTAAGGACACCTTTTACGAGGCAGTTTTGTAAAATACCCCACAACTGGAAGAGAAATTTCTAACCTACTCTTTCTGGTAGAGTCATAGAGTCACAGCCCACCCTGAGCTGGAAGTGACCCACAAGGATCATCCAAGTCCAGCTCCTGGTAGGACCAGGTTTTCTGGTTTGCACCTGATCACCTTGCTGGGCTCCATAATCCATTCCCCACCTTTGGATTTAAAAGCTCCTTGTTCATTTGATGGAAGAGCAAGAGTGTCTGAATACTGGGAATTCTAATCCTTTGCCTTTCTGCTTGGTCTCAACACAAACAAATGAATATTATGAGCATTTAAATTCTTCCTCCCCTGACAGTAATACAGTGCAACTTGATCTGGGAGTGTTTCATCTTTAAATAATGATGTTCCCACAAAGGGACTGGCACAGCCATTATCTTGGAATCTTTGTGCACAGAGACTAATTAAAGAGAACTGTGTCAGGCTATTGTCAGAAAGCGAGTTTGTTCCCAAATGAAGACTTCTAGGGGCCCTGTGAGAAGTGACTGTAAGAGGCAGCACAGACCACACCTCTCAGAAGTCAAGGAGATGAGACATTTCTTGCTTAGCGATTCATTTAATTTGATTAACTTCAGAGCCTGCAATAAGAGCCTGAACCTCCTCCATCCAAAAGGGGACTAGGGAAAACAGAAAGACTTCTGGATTTAATAATAAAGACTTTTTTGACCAGCAAACACAACCTCCATTGATGAAGCCAAAGATCTACAAAAAATTCTTAATGGAAAGTCTCTAGGAGAATTTTCACCAGTTGGATGAGTCCTCTGGGACTGCAAAGCCCATGGAAATGCTCACTGTGCAAGTCTTAGCAGCAAGAAGTCCCAAAAAACATTGATCATGATCAGCTGCTTCAGTTGTGACTTAATCCACTGGTAATCTTAATTATAAATTTTTAATCCTCTTCAGTAGATTGATTGCAACTAGTTGGTTACTATAAAAATACATTTATTTGCAATGTATATACATTGCATGTTCCTTCTTTAGCCAAACTCTGGGGATACAAGTATTATAAGTAGATATTTAAGGAAATATAAAATTTACGATACATCTGTCACATGTCAGATATTGTGAACAACTTTCCTTCTATACTCTGTATTTTTCCTAATGACATGTACTGTTTGTATTTGGACGGAGATGAGAATGTAATTAAAACATAAGCAACAGCTTTGTAATAAAACTACTGCATGCAAACATGCCAATTATGATTAATACAAGAAAAACGTTTTCCCTGAGAATGTTTTCCTTTCAAACTGGACTATTTAACAGGAGCATTGTTATCCTCAGGGTGGATAATGGAGGGTCTGTGGTGCTCAAGCCCGTTTCTGAAGGGTCTCATTTCCACTTTGCCCAAGGTCCTGGGGCTGTCACACACACCTCGTTACGGGGGGACGCTGTGCAGTGACCTCGCAGGGGGTTCTGCCATCACACCACGGCCACAAACACTTCCAGCATTTTCCAACTGACAACTCTCAACTTCACACTCCTGGGTTTTTATTCACAGCCCAGCAAAGAAAAATATCCTTTCGCAGCTCCTAACAAGTTGCTCGAGTTTGATAAGCTGTTTTCATTCCCACTGAATGAGTTGGAGAGAGAATAGGGCTTTGTTTTGGGCTGCTGAGGAGAAAGTCAAAAGCTTGGTTTTTACTACAGTCCGTGCTGGGTCCACATTTCTCTCAATTCTCTGGGTGCACACATACTTTAAAAGAAAAAACTATTCAGGAAAATTATGCTAATAGGTCAGAGTATGCTCGGAACTTTATGTAGATTGCCTTTTAAAACTTACAATGCCTGTTAAAAGCAGAAAATGTTTGATTTAAATGAGCTGCAAATCCAATTTAAATTAAAAAGCGGAATAATATTAAAAAATATGCATGTCCAGATTTTAAAGGACATAAGATGACAGTGAATTCACTCAAAGAACAGACCTAACCAGTCCCACAATGTCTTTAGTACTGTTGATCTCCTCATTTTTTACAAATTTCAGCAGCTATCAATAATTTGTTAGGTTCATACCTGACCTGTCTTCCACCACACTGATTGTAGCTCCTCAAACACTTACAACTACCTGATGACTTCTCAATTTTGAGCTACCAAATTGTACTTGAGCCACCAGGCTTTGTTTCAGTGTAAACCCGAGTTCCCCAATGTCACTGTTTGCCTTTGAGGGCTGAGGTGCAATGAAAAGTGAGAGTGAAAAACAACTGGCACACAATAAAATGAGAAATAAGAATGCAAGAGGGCAGCACCTGGCACTGCTGCACATTTCTGTGCCTTAGAACAAAACAGATATAAGTATGCTTTAAAGGCCCTTATGTTAATAAAAACCTAATAATAATTATTCTACTAGATTTTTCTGTCTCTTCAGCTCTGACATGTTTATTCCATCTCTGGTGTCTGATGTGTTAATCACAGTATTAAATGCAGAACAGCCACCATGGGCAGCTGTTGGCTTCAAGTTCAAGAAAGGTCTACAAATAGTAAGATACAGAAACCCACTCCTCCATCTCCAGATGAGGTTTCTGAGACCTAACTGGCTCTCCCATGATTCAGACAGTGCTGCTGGCCAACTCTGGTAACATCAACCCACAGGATCCCTTTCCCAAGGCAGACTGGGAGCTACCAGACTCAGCCAGGAGCAAGATGTGGTGCATCCACAGTCCACGAGAAGCAACTGCAGCTCCCCTGCCTGTGTTTTGGGCTCTCAGCCCCCTGGTCCAGCTGGCACAGCCCACACCTGCTCATCACCTGCTCCACACACAGCCCAGGCTCTTCATCCCAAAGTGAAAATCTTTTCCAGCAGAACATTCTGACATTCTGAGAGGATGACAAAGTGAACACTTCTCACAGAGCTAAACAACTAAAACACAAACGTCCAGGCTGAAAACACACTGTTTGATTAATGCTCTTATTCCAAAAGAGAAGGGCAAGCAAATAAAGAATTAACTTCAATATGTCTTCTTAAAATGAGAAAGCAAGAGTTTCAGGAAGAATTTTAAATTGTCTTGTGCAATGCTAATAAAAACACAGCATTTTTTTCTAGCAAAGAAAATATCAGACAGCAACTCCTGCATTTACGCAGCCAGGTGCCATTTTCCTTTTCCAGCAGGTGAGGTGGGGGGACCTGGACAGATGAAAGGATAAAAACTCCTCCCCACACAAACCTCCCCTTTTCTATCACTGTGAAATCACAAACCTGTTGCATACTCTCCCTAAATCAGCCATACATTTAATCAGCTGCCTTGAGAGCCTGTTGAAGGAGTTAATCTGGTCTGTGCTGTATTTATGACATCATGACACTCGACAGGTTTGATAAAATAAACCAATTCTTTGTATTAGAAGTTCTATTCTGATAATTTTTAATCTCTGCAAAGGACACAGCCTGGCAGACCTGTTTTCTCTTCCACAAAGAAGATTCACAAAATAAAAGTACCAGGGTCAGACACCTTTGCTTCACATAAGAGGTGCTAAGCAAGGCATTCATTTCTCTGTGGAAGAAAAATTCTATCATAAACAAGTGAACAGAGAATTTGAACCAATTTTTTTAGTACCAAAATACGTTATTAGGCAACAAATAGCTTCTCTTTAATGAAATAAAGATATTAATGCATTAAGCTTTGGGCATTTTTTTAAATGAACACAATTATAATCAGGAAATTGATAATGTACGTGAACAGAGACTTGCAGTATGTCAAGCACTCTCTCTTTTTCCTTCTGGCAAAAGAAATCCATCTCCAAGGATTTATCCAGGAGGAAGAGCTAAACGGATAAACTTCACTATATTAAATAGACTCACTTTTTCCACTCTGACTGGAGGAGAAAATCAGCTAAGAGAAAGTTAAAAAAGAAAGGCTTGAGGGAGAAGTAAGAGTGGGGTATGGTAATTTTTACTGTAATTCTTCTGAGTTGATATTCAACTGATTTTTCTTTTTTCTCTTACAAAATTTAGCCTTCAAATGGGATGATTCAGATGCATCCATGACTTACTCTTCAGAAATAAACACTGCCTTTTGGCTAAGCTGGAACTCCACAGATCCAGCTTTTAATTCTATTTTATTTTTAAATTTACACGGCCATCTAACCTCTGGAAACTGTGGTGTGGTGCTCCAGAAGGCTCAAGATGCTTTGTGTCTCTTACAACAGATGGCCAACCAAGACACCCAACAGATGGCAACCAACCAGAAGAGAGATGCCAGGTCTTCCCAAACTGCAGTCCTGGGGTTATGCTCCAGTGTTTATTAGCTACATTTTCATCTCCTAATATAAATTAAGTTTAGTTCTATTATGTTTTTCTATAGGAACAATGCATATGCAACCATCCCCTGTGCAACCCAAGCTGCTGCCCCCAAACCTTTGAACGTGCTGGCCAACTGGAAGCAAATCTGATGGTGGACCAGGGGTCTCAAAGGCACCATAAAAGGTTCATGAAAACAGGCAGGAGAGAAACCCGATAAATGCCCTGACTGGGGGAAAGGCTTCGGTGTGAGATCACACTTTATTAAAGCGTCAAAGAATTCACAGGAGACAAAGGCCCCAGAACCGCTGCAGCCACAGGAAAAGCTTAAATCACAGCTCACGCCTTCCTCAACACCCAGGGCAGGCAACAGGCAGACACAAAGCTGGAGGAGCCCAGCTTCATTAGCTGCAGCACTCACAGAGCTACTCGTTAAAAGCCTCCCAGCCCTGGCTGGAGGTGCCCACCCGGTACCCCTGCCCTCCCTCCAAGCAGCCAGAACGCAGCCAAGAAGGCAGAGGAGGAGCTGTGCCAGCACAGGGCTCTCAGGGGGCAGGCTGCAGCAGATGGACCACCTGGCTGCTGTTCAGCCCTGGCCAGGGATGCCCAAGGGTTATCCCCTTGCCTTGCTCCAGTGCCAGGAGTCATCCACCAGCAGCTGCTGCTGGCACTGCCCTTCCAAGCAGTGCCCCAACACTGTGAGAGTCCTGACCACTCACACCACCACAATGGGCCTCCTGCACTCACTAAAGGGTGGCCACAGCTTTGGGGCCCCCAAAGGGTTCACTGAACTCCCCATTCCTCACAGAATCCCTTTCCACCTCTGTCTTGGCCCCTGCTCATGAGCTGCCTGTGCTCATCCCGCATGCAGCTCTACTTACTCCCTCATCCATCACATCCCTGGCTCATCTCATTTTTATCCCTTCCAGTCTTCTCGCAGCCCTTCAGTGATACCTCACTACATACCACTCTGGCAGGCTGGGCACTCAATGCCTTTCTGCCCTTGAAAAACAGGATTTAAAGAATCACATCTTCTACAGGAACAGTATTTTAGAAATCACATCACCTACACTTCTAACAACCCAATCCTGTACTGAGCTCTTGCTGTTAAATTACAACATTGTCTATTTAAATCCATTAATGATGCACAACAAAGTGATACTGCATTAATCCTTAAATAACCTGTCATATCCCTAAGAAGGATAACAGGTAACAAAATGGAGGCAATTACAGCCAAACATTATGGGTTTAAAGCAGATTTTTTTCCCAAAAACTTGTTCAGAACACAGTTTGCATTAAGGTTTGCAATTCCATGCAGAAAAATGTCCAGATTTCCAAAGTTGCAGGTGAGCCTGGCACAGGGAGCAAGGGGGTCCAGCACCATGGGAATCTCCATCCCTCCTCCTTCCATGGGATCCAGCTGCTCTGCTGTAGCTGAGTGGTCCCAGTGACAGTGTTACAGAACAGTCACAGCTCTGCCAGACAAATGTAAGGACCATTACACACTGTAGTAGTACAGGATGCACTGCGGTGGTGTTTTAAGGTCCAGCAAATGCTGCTGCTCGCTGTTTACTCCCAGAGAGCTGGAGGGATGGAGACTCAGTAGCACAGCATCTTTAGAAACCACTCAGAGGGTGCAAACCCTCTCTGCTCTCACAGGCACTGCATTAAGAGCCAATTCCTTGTGCTTTCATACCCCCTCTGGCATTTCCAGCCAAATTCCTCCCAATTTAGGCATGTGGTTCAGCTTTTAAGTAACAGCACCTAACAAATATGGGAACTTATGTAAAATACCTCATAATATTTCCAGGACCATCACACCATGGAAACAATCACTTCCCACTACAGAGTGGGAAGTCTGTACCTCTACAGAGGTAGAGAGTTCAAAATACTACAAAAGTTTAACATTCACAGGTTAAAAAAATTTACTTAAGCCCACCACTCTGAAACAGCAGAAAAAACACATTAATATTTATAAAGACGTAATAGCTAATGCACTTGGGCTTCAGTTCAGAGATACAAAACCCACTCTGAAACTACCTAAAGCACTGGAAAAAAACACCCCAAACAAAAACCCCAACTGTTAAAAACACGTGGTACCTACAGAACAATCACAAAGTGGTATGACAAGGTCCAGGTTTACCACTCCTGACTTCAGACAGTGTATGGAATGCACCTGGAGCTCTGTGCAGCAGAACACCCATCACCTGAGCAGCAATTCCCAAATTTAGCTCGCTCAGCTGCTGGTGTTGGGATGGCAGTGGCTCCTGGCTCTGTGCTGGCCTGTCTGCACAAAGACATGAGGAAGAGTAGTGCCCTTCCCCCAGACCATGACCCCAAACAGTCCCCTCACCTGTCCTTTCTCCTGCTGTATGTTCCAACTCATTGACCCCATTACTCCATTTTGTTCCCCTTCTCCCTTACATTCCCAACACAACCTCAGAATATGATGCCAACATCAACTCTGCTCCTGGATCTTCAATTCCAGAGTGGTTTGAATTGAAGCCTCAAAGCCCATCCAGTGCCACCCCCTGCCATGGGCAGGGACACCTTCCACTAGCCCAGGTTGCTCCAAGCCCCATCCAACCTGG
>JAWWEE010000004.1:2134736-2166760 GCA_035221455.1 Xenops minutus
CATGGGCAGGGACACCTTCCACTAGCCCAGGTTGCTCCAAGCCCCATCCAACCTGGCCTTGGACACTTCCAGGGATGAGGAGTCCACATCCTCAGAACTGTAACATTTCTTCTATTAACTTTCTGGGGAAGTAGAGACAGAGAAGCACGAGCCACGACCTCCAAGCACTGATGAAGCAAACAGACATGCACTCATTATACTGATTATAAAAGGCTCATTATTACTTCTGGGGTAGCAGAAAGAACCACCTGCCCTTTATCCAGTTGTCACATCTCTACTAATGCCAATATGGCAGAAGTATTTTGAATTTGCTGATAAAATAGGGCTGTTTGTCTGATGCAGATGGCTGGTTTTTACACACAAATACATATGCATTTACGTATATAGATTTCCTTCCTGATGTCATTAGCTTGCAAGCAGTTTTTAAGACACACGTGGCCACTACAAGGCATAAAGCAAATTTTGACTAGTCTGTCACAGTGCAGTACAGGCAGCACACACAGATAAATACTCTGAATTGCTCTTTAAATGCCACCTATCCTGATAAAGAGCAATTACACACCTGCTCAAATTGATGGCCGGCCCCTAAGCCACTACAGTGAATAAGGGAGAATCAAGTCTTCAGACTGAGCAGCAAAAGAAAACTACAACTTCCTCAAACAGTTCAAGAAGTGATTCTGGACAGCTGCCTCAACTGCTGCAATACTGTGGGAAACTAGGTAATATCTGTAAAGAATAAAATTATTGTCATTTACCATTTTTGTATTTCCCTTCTGTTAGAGCCTTACTTCCACTGCATATTGGGAGCAGCTACTGCTTAAAGCAAGCAGACCATTTTGGAACTGAGCTATTATGCAAATAATCTGCTCTGTATGCTAACTAGAAGCAATGCTGTGCTAGTCTGGGCAAGGCATGAGGCACTGTGGAGTTTTCTTTTTGATTTTTTTTTGCTCTGTGCGGTGGAGTAACATCATTTACAATGGCAATGATGAAAGATATCTTCCTATCTGAAAATCAGATTATTAGTCAGGAATATAAACACATAACCATCTTTTACGAGCTGGTGTTTGCCTTTCATTTATTTATCCCAGTATTTACACCCTTTTAACATATTTTTAGTTGCAAGTCATTGCAGTGGTATTAAGTGTACTTGACTATAAAGATCTACTTGTATTATCCTTTCTTAGCAAGTTTGTACCTGTGTATACAGATTTATACCACAGGCATTATCTCCTATCTGTAAGTTAGATGAAATTACTTATCTCTAACACCTGAGTAAGATCAAAGCTCCCAAGCAGCATCAGCCACCTGCACTGTGCCTCAGACAATAATAATGTAATAACCTTCTAACATCAAATCAGTGTATTTCATGCCGAGCCTTTCAGTGCTATTCTCTGGATACCTGGCTTGTGCTGGAAGAAAAGCTCATACCTAAGAACAAATGCAATCTAAGGCAATATTTAAAGATTAGATTATCCTTCATTGCCAATAGCTCATTTGTTTACTATCACATTGCTTTATTCTTGCTTTGCCTCCTTCTACCATGAAAATGCTGAATATTCAGTTTAGATTCCCAGCAGCTTTTTATTTTAGTCTAAAAACATTTACCTAACACATTCTTAACAAGCAAAGTGAAGAAAATTCAGCCATCTGTCTCTGCATTACAATAACAGTTATGGAAGAGTAGATTATTCTATACAGCAAGAAATTTAATGCTGGGAATTCTTATACTTTAAGCACTGCATGTTCACGTCAGTTTTGTATATAAGAATGTTGAGCATTAACATACACAGAAACAATGATTTAAAAGCAAACATAAGCCAAAATATTTTAAATGCATTCAATATACCAATCATGCTATATGTCCATGCTTCAAACTGAGGAAAAAAAAAAGGATCTCTACTGTTATTTTCTCTCTCCAGCACTTCACTAGTTCTAAATTATCACTAAAAATACTTAAAAATGACTTGCTGGGCACAAACACAATAAAGAGAGAGATGTGAATCCTTACCTGGGAAACCCCCTTGTACCATTGCTGTACCAGCATGTGCTTCAGGATATCTGCATTCCTGACAAACATTCAATGCTGTAAGCAGCTCAAATCCTCATCACACACAGACTCAGGGCTTGTCTTTCTTCTGACGACCTTGGGCCTATTTTCCTGAGATTTTTCTCTCCTTAAGGGCAAACCGTCTGTCTGTTTCTATTATGAGATACCATCAATTATATTAATTTCAGGCTGCCCACGAGCTCCCAGTTACATCTGCCAGCGGATGGGAGCTGCCTATGGAAGTGTGCAGGGAGAGCAGCTCCCTGGTTTCCCCCATCTGACCCACGGATGCTCTCAGCTGCTGTTTGTGCTCTGGCTCGCTCTGCCAGCATCCCAATGACATCTCCAGCCCCAAACACGAGTCACCTCCAGCGTGTGTTTATATCCCTGGGAGCTGCAGGTATCTCCGTGCTTAACGCCCCACTGCCTGGCACAGGAGCAGTTAATAGTGTTATTTATCTGAGCATCCTTCCCCTGCAAGCTGCAGGGGTTAAAAATTAATTTCTCTTAGTCAAACGGCTTCATTAAATCCGCTATTTCCCAGTGCTGCAAATCGTGCAGTTTCCCCACATTGTATGTGCTCATGGCATAGGGTTTGCTTGGTTTGTGTTTGTTTAATGTCAGGAAACAAAACCAATCTGTCATTATAAGCATAAAAAGGCTCAAACTTCATCATAACTTGTGTTTTGCTGAAACCCTAAACAAGCAATAGTAGTTTCCCCGCAATGAATGCTGAACTGAAACATTGAAAAGCCTCAAAATCCTTCATTTAGTAATTAAAAAAAGCAAAGATAAAATCTCTCTCTAAATTTATAAACATACTTAGTTATTTCGGGAAGCCCTTACTAATTCTCTCTTCCAAATGCTACATTTAAAACAACTCAAAATACTCAGTTATTTCGTTAATACCATTAATTTGTTCATTTTTAAAGTTCATTGTCCTTCCTTTAGAATATGTCTCACAGCACACACACAGCCATCTGTTCAGTGCATTATGTCAAGCACACAGTAAAAACCACAAGAAGTCCCAGCTGCAATTTTACTATTACTTCATCAAAAATGTAATTTCCTCTTGCAATACTTCATCAGATGATAACTGTGTGTGTGATTCACAAACAGAGCAAAGAAAGCAGCCCAAGAACAAACCCCCAAACTAACCCACATCCTCAAACCACAATGCCACCAACTCCCTCATCCATCCTCATGTGGCACAACAGCTCGTGGGTCTGCCCAGGGTGTTCTGGATCTGATTTTAGGGCTGGTTACAAAACCTATGTCTTGGAGCTAATTATGGGTCAGAACAAGAATGGGAAAAGAAGATTAGCAGTCCAGAGTCACATTAAATACAGATTAACACAGAGCTGAAAAATGAAAGTCTCTGCTCTATTTGTCTAATCCTGGCTCTTGCATGATCTTCAGAAATCCACCCTATTAGATACACTTGTTACTATATTTAAGGAAATTAAATACCACAATTACTACTTTTTCAATATTTTATTTTCATCATTCTTGAAGCCTTTTTTCCAAGCTACAGTTCCCTCTCTGAACATCATCCCTATTTGCTGTTGATTGCAGTGACATCTATTGGAGAGGCAGTGTTTGGCTACATGAGCTGCCTCAACTGAAGATGAACACTTTCTGGTGAGCCTCCCCCAAAATCAACCCAAAATTTAGGGTTGCTTTTCCTTTGTCTTAGCACAGCTTTGACTAAATGAGGCTCCAAATAACAAGATCCCCAGGAATTATATTACGAGTGGGTTTGCCTTCATTTAGTCACTTGTTAATAACTGTGGTGTTTTCCCAACGTGCCCATGACTGTGTTCCCATTCCCACCCAGAGCAGCGCACAGACACTTCCTGAGCTCCTGTTTCTGCACACCCCATGTGTTTGTGCATACCTTCCTCAAGGGACACCTTCCACTGGCCCAGGTTGTTCCAAGCCCCATCCAACCTGCCCCTTGGGATGGGGCAGTCACAGCTTCTCTGGGCAACCTGTGCCAGGGCCTGCCCACCCTCATAGGGAAGAATGAAGAGTTGAAATACTAGAAAAGTTTTAAAACCTCTTGCTCTGGTAGAGAAACCACCTCAAAAAGCATTTTAGGAGGATAAATCACTCTGCTTTCTTACAGCTCCATTGATTTCTACATTATCTAGAGACAAAATAAAAGGAAAGGGGCATTATTATCCCCTTATTAGATACAGTTTAATACCCTTGCAGACAGGAAGTCTGAGCACAGCAGTAGCTTAGTCCATTATCTAAGCTACCTTCCACAAATTTTTTATTATTATCTATTTTTATGATTTGAAACTTATTTGAAACCAACCAGATCGATCTCAGTCAACTAACCGACAAAAGATTTTACTAAAAATACAACAGCAATTGAAACTGAGCATTCCAAGTTATTTCAACAGTTGTCTTTTTAGTTTCCTTAGAATGGTTTTTAAGCTCTTTCCTATCTAATTTATGATTGCTGCAACTCAGTCACAAAAGTATATCTAAATTGTACAGTTATGAGTTCCCCCAAGGAAAACCTTCCCAAACATTCCATTACAAATGACTCTGCCCATCCATTTCCTCTGCTTCTTTTTCCTCCCAACCCCTCATTAGAGCAATAAGCCACACTGGGGTGCACATTAGTCCATTAGCAGATTCTCAGTGCACACCTCCAGCCGTCCCCCACCGCAGGAAAGCACACCAGTGCCTATTGAGGCAGTTACAGCACAGCTGCTCCAAGTACAAATAGCTCCTTTGTATGTTCTCCCCTCCTTTTACTTGTTTGGATTTAAAAAGAAAAAATAAAATCCTATTCAAAACCTGATGGGTTTAAGGTTTGGGAAGTCTTAAAAAACCCCTCTTTCTCCAAAATAACCTCTGCCATGGACAGGTGTGGGAAGGAAAAACTCCAAATCTGTGTTGTAATTGTGATGTTTTCAAGGCTGGAAGAGGGAGGGTTTTGAAGGCTCCTTGTGCTGTAGGATGTACAGGGTGCAAGTTGTACAGAACTGTTTTGAAGCATAAATCCAAAGCCCTAAAACAGCCAAGTCAAAGCAAAGAGAAAACAAAACACACGTCACACGAGGTTAGACCTGGATACACACAAAGATTTGGCAGTATCACTAGAAGAAGAAATAAAACAAAAGGAAATACTATTTTCAACGTGCCTTCAAAGTCTAAAAAACACTCTTTAAGAACTTAGGAAATAATATTGGAAGTACTGGTGGTATGAAACTGAAATATAAAGGAGAAGCAGATCTGAAGTCACATTTGAAAAAGAAACCACAACAGAACACCTGGAACTGTAAACTCCTTAAACCACAGAAACATGGAGGACATGTCTGGAGTTTATCTAAACCAAGAGCTACCTCACAGTTCTACTCCCAATAAGGATTCATCCTTTTGGGAGCAAGAACAACCTCTGAAAAGAAAAGGGAAAACATCTACAAGAAATGACTGTTTGTTCCAACAAGTCAGCAATGAAAGCTACACTTTCAGTAGGGGAAA
The DNA here is from genome assembly GCA_035221455.1 of Xenops minutus. Classification (NCBI taxonomy): domain Eukaryota; kingdom Metazoa; phylum Chordata; class Aves; order Passeriformes; family Furnariidae; genus Xenops; species Xenops minutus. The sequence continues at coordinate 2,140,288 of JAWWEE010000004.1, forward strand.
AGCAGGAATAAAAGGGAACAGCGCCAAAAGGCAAGTGGATTTAGGTCCCACAGGGGAGATTAAATCAATACCAAGAAGTTTTTCAGCCAGTTTAAGGAGAAAACAGACAAAACACGGAGACTGTGAGGCAGTATGGATGGGACAAAAAGGAAAGAAAAATTCTCTAAGCATGGCAGGAACAGTAACAATGCTCTGCTTTCATTTTCAGTCTGGGGAGCGACGAAGGATGTGGAGACAAAGATGAGAGAATGGGTTCAAAGAAGCAACAAACAAGGAGAAAAAATGTCAAGTGGAGCAAGTAAAGTATTTCTGGAGTATGAAAGAAAGTGATGAGCAGGTTTGGGACACTGCAGAATGCTAAAAAAGAAAATCCAGCAGGAGCACAACCAGAGGACAGATTCAGGGGCTGTCCCACCCTAAAAAGCCTTCCAAGGCCTTCCCTGCTATGAGAGAGAACTACAGGAACAAATGAAAGGAGAGATTATGATGTGAACTTACCTGACACCAAACCTTCCTTTTAAGATACCTTATCTTCTAAATAAGGAAGACATCTAACCTCACCTGTTCACTTATTATTAGTTAAGGTTACAAAAGCAGTAGAATTAGTAGGGTAAGTGGGCAAGGAACAGATGAGTATGAATGTGCAAATGGACAATGCTAAAAAGACAAGTGCTGACCTGAGTTGAGATTTCTGGGAAAGGTGCTCAAGAATCAGGACAGAAGTTATGAACATCAAGCAGTTCACAAAAGCAATACTATAGTGGAATTCCCAGAGAAAACCTTGTTTTCTGAGTGATCACAGAATAGGGACTCTGTAAAAGCCCATTCCCCAGCTGCCGAGATGCTGAATGTCATTACCTACAGCTGGATCATTTCTAACTTGCTTTTTACTGCAAGGGTTGAGGCACAAACTTAGTTTGAGCTCCCTTAGCCTGGTTTGTTTTATGTGAAAGGAACAGAATGAGGTGGAGAAGAATAAAATGGGAAATGCATGCCTTGGTTTTCCAAGATTCATGGAAAAGATGGTTCCTGCAAGACATTTTCAGTCAGTAGAAAGGGGAGAAAAGGAGACTCCTCTGAACACATCTGTGTGCTGCTGCCAAGGCTGGCAGGATTGATGAATTTAATATCAGAAGTAGCTTTACCTTTTGAGCTTTCAGACTCAGCTGACAAAACAGTCAGGGATGGCAGAACAGCTGAAAAATGACCAAGCCCATGAATAAGGAATTATTTCTAAGCAAAGTCTTAACTGAGCTCTAGCAAGCTCTTGGATTGAGGCACATCCTAATTAGATAACTCAGGTGTCAGCCCACTTATCACATATATCCTTTAACCAGGAATTATCACTTTAATAAGGAGCTGAAATGAGTTTGTTGAAATTGGAGTTTACTGAGCTGGTTTGAAAGCTCAAGATAAATTCAATCCAACACCCACAGAGTGTGCAAACAGCCCTCCTCACTACCAATTCCCACAAAAACACTGGAAAACCTTCCTGAGGTAACTCTGTGGTGTAACTCACACCAGTGGGATGACCAACTCAGTAAGGGGACATTCTGGAAACACCTCAGTTCAAGGACTTGCAGCTCTCCCTCAAAGCTCCAGAGGCAGAGCTGAACACCCTCCTTCTCTGTCCCCATTACTGTTTCCATGAGAACAACCTTCCAAAATCCTTCCTGTCTCCACCAAAGCAGCCCTAAAAGTGACAAACCAACCAAAGTCATTAATTATCTCGGCTTCAATGGCACATCATTGCCAAGGAAATCAGCAAGAGCAGCTGGAAGAGCTTTCCCACCAGCAGACACAAACTTAGGGGCTTCCACCCTGAATGGGAGCCACGGTTGGTGCAAGGTCAAAAACTACAAAGACATCTCTCTGCTTGGGCTGACCCATAACCAGGCAAACAAAAACCTCTCCAAGACAAAAGATGATGAGAAAAATCACTGTAGCAAAAAAACCCAACCAAACCAAACCCCAACAAAAGCCCACAGAGAATCACAGAATGTTACAAGGGTTGGAAGGGACCTTAAAGATCATACAGTCCCAAGTTGCTCAAGGTCTCATCCTACCTGTACACTCATTACATACAAAATAGCATAGAGATAAAAAAATAAAGGTAACTTACTTTAGAAAGCATTTTAGGGCTGCTAACTGCAATTTTAGTATTCCTAAATATTTTAGTGGAAGATAAGCTATGGATAACAATATTCTGTTTATCTAAGGTTGTAATTCTCAGAGCAGCATGCTGGAATCTAAGTGGTGTTGCCAGCAGCTCTCAAGTTGCACTGCTCTTTAGGTCCTTACCCTTCCACAGAGTGCATGCTGTCATAAAAAAAACAAAATGGGACAATTGCAGAACCTTTCCCATAAAAGGTGCTACCAAAAAAAAAAAAATAAAATAAAAGGATCCTTTTTTCAGTGAAGTACAAAACAATGAATCAGCAGATTTTTCTCTCTAAAGGACAATATGTTGCTTGACCAGCATTGTCTGGGACAACTGCAGGTTTTCTGGACAAGGACTATGTGCCAGTGGATCTTGAGCTGCTTAGTGCAATTAGCACTGCAATTACAACAGCAAAACATAACACCTGCCTTGCAGTGCAGTCCTCGAGACATGGCTTAGACAGCTTTAGACTGAAAATAAACAGAGCCCTTCCTGTGTTTCCTGGGAAGAGCTGAGCTCTAGGAGCCTGGCTGGGAAGAGAAGATGATCTAAGTCACACATCAGGTCAGGGATTGGATTCTGCAGCCACACTGAGCTCTGCTGCCCAAAACACACCAATCAGTGGCAGACAGGGCTTATCACAGCCTGGCTGTGCCCAATGAATGCAATGTGATGGAGGGATTGTGGCACTACTCACCCTCTGCACAAGCATCCTCATCCTCCCCTTCATCCACAGCAGCTTCCTCTGCGTGCAGCCTTTCAAGGGCTCGGTAAGGAGGTGGCAATTTCATGGGAGGTGGAGCCCCATATTTTCTCTGATGGATTCAAAGACAAACAGTTACATGTTTTGCAACCTCCCTGCACACAAAAAAGGTCCTATTGTCTATTGTCATTGTATGTGCACAGACACAGCACTTAATTACGATGCTAAATTCTGCAGCAAAGGCTTTTTGTGCAAGAACACAGAACTAGAAGTGACACTGAACACCAAGAAAATGAAAATAAACCACAATTGTGCATGCACATTTATTTGTTAACAAAGTACTTATGCATTGTCATAAACATGAAACTGGACATTAATCAAGGGTTAAAAATGAAAATTAAATTATACCCTGTTTCTCGTTACAGACTCAATAACAAAATTGTCTGGTGCTGATAAACGTCAAACTTTTAAATATAAAATAAGAACTCAATCCTCTCAGTCCGTAGATGAATATTTAAACATTACAGTTCATCTATATTTTGGCTTAAATTTAATAAAGATTTGGAATTATATCTCACAATAAAATTCTATTACCTCACATAAATACAGGCAGCTCCTATAATGGTGCATATAGCGGTGCATGGCAGGAATACAGAGCAGGCTCTGCCTCTAATGAAGGCACTTTTGGGCTGAGCAACTGGTTTTATAGCCCCAAGGAACTGGATCCTGCCTCAGTTTGCAACGTGATTTCACTAAATGATGCTGAACTGCATCCCTTGCAACCCTACTAATAGCAGGATGCACTTTGGAAAGGGAACACCGTGGACCAGATGCCATTAGAGCATCCAGAATGCCCATAATTAATGTCTTCTACAGCTGGGAAATATGACACAACACCCAAACAGCAACCCCAGGATAAGAGTTTTTTCACTGGGTACAACAAAGGCTGAACCTGCACATGGATTTTTAGAATCCTGAGCTTCAGTTTGTACAGATTAGTGTATCTAGGAAGCTGCACTGCAAACTACATGGAAAATTTGGTGAGGTAAAATAATTATTAGCCCATATTAAAAAACATAACAGGAAAGTGCTGCACGGAAGACAGAAAAACAGTAATAAATGAAATTAATTCAATCCAAGTGCATAGCAAGAGCACTTGGAAACACAAGCTGTTTTCCAAAAGTACACAATACACTAAATGTGCCCCCCACTTTTTTCTTGAAGGCAACACAGGTAGAACTGTGCAAAATTCAGAAGAGCCAGGAAGCACAAGATGGTTCACGTTCTACTTTACTGAGCAGGTAAAGATGGAAAACCTCCAGCCTTTCTTTCAGCTGCCCATGACAAATGAGTCACTTTATTATCACTGTAAGTTAGTAATAACTTATAGTCTAAATGTTGACCCTTTGGCTTTTTAAGACCTTAAACATTTGTTAGAAAGTCTGTGTGAAATTACTTGAAACACCCAAGCTTATCCAGGCTCAGAGGGACAAGTTTCTCTTGCCCCTCCTGCCCCACTGAAAAGCCAGAGGAGTAAATTGTACCTGACTACTCCATTACAGAAGGTTTTAGTGTTAACACAGAAGCAAAAGCACACTTCACACAGCCAACCAGCAAAACAATGTCAATATCTGGCTTGTCCACAATTGTTTTAAGTGGTTTTATATAAATCAGACTTATCCTTTTTAAACAAACACATCAGCACAGGAGGATAAACACCAACAAACCAGAGAAAACCCTTAGGACTGAAAAGCTAATTCATCGTAGAGGAAAAGGCAGATTTTCCAGTTGGATGTGGCTCCTTTCAAACCAAACTCTTTTGTGACACTTTGAAGACTGGACTAGAAATATCCCTGGTTCCCCATAGGGATGTGGACTAATAATCCACTAATAGCAACTCCTTCCAACTCGGAGATGGCCCTTCGGAAGCACACTACGACTGTTTTGTGAAGCAATGTTCAAAGCCAAAAAGGAGCTACATATTTATGCACTGAAGCTCTTCTATATTCCACCCACCAGTTTATGGCACCAATAGATGAAAAAGGTTTGAAAAAGATGAGGCTCCCTCTTTAACCTTGGAACGCTGCAGAACGCGACACACCGGAGTGCTGGAGATTAAAGGCAGCACGTTGCAAGAGGATGAGAGCTTTGGAGATTAGAAATAAAGATTAAAAAAAAACAAGAAAAGGGGATTGTAACTGCTGCATTGGAAGTATTATCCACTGGCATGAAAGCATGTCTTCAACACTCTTCTTGATTTTTTTTTTTATTTTTGAATAACTGAGCCTTGTAGCTTCTGTACCTGAAAGGAAAAATTTTGGTGGCAAGAGGGTCTTTGCAGGTACCCAAGACCAGAGTGCTGAGTAGGATCAAATGAAAAGTTCATCCTGTTTGTAGCTGGCGTGTTAAACTGCACCAGGCAAAACTTAAGTGCCTGCATTAATTCTGTCTCTGCTCCTCCAGTTCTGACACTCTTAAAGCACTGACCTCCACTCCTCAGTCAGGGCAATTCCCACAGGAAAACACCAAGGCCATGAGAGTGATATGGCTGGGAACAAGAAATTATATTTTTCCCTTACTGCAGCCATGAAAACAAATGCACAGTTTTATACCAAACAGACTTTTCCTCTTTTAAAACTGCTGTGAAGTTATTTGGAAGAGACTGAGCAGCAACTGCTTCCCCATTAGTTGAGCAGGGACAGATCCCTCGGTCATTTCCTTGTTTTACACAGCCCTGGGAAATGCAGGAGACTCGGTGGATTTAATTACCCTGTAACAGGATTTTACTGAACTTCAGCCAGCCTCACATTAAGGATATTATTTGTGTACATGTTGCTATTTCTCTGGTTCTGCTGAACAAAGGGAATCAATTTGCCTGCACATGGAGCAAAGCAGGTACTTGAGAGAGATGACAGTGAGGAGCTGTGCTAAGTACAGGGTTTCAGCACCCAGCAGACACCCACAGAACACTTGTCAGAAACCTGCCTTGCATTTGGCAGAAATCTGGCAAAAATTCATAGAATCAAAGATATTTCAACAAAACACTTCAAATTTAATTTCAGACTTCAGAGAAAGCTCATAATAGAGTTAGAATACATGCTATTATACCATTTGATTTAGTAAAAGTTGGGTACAGCATTGAATGGAATAAATACCTTATCACTCTTATTTTCTTTGTCTGCATCCTGATCTTTGCTGACTTTGATTCCTTTAGGCTGGGAGGGAGAAACCACCTGAAAAGCAACATATATTACATTAGAAAGAGCATCAGAACTGCAGAACCAACATCCAAAATTAGTTCATGCCAACCACAAAGCTACCCAGTGCATTCTTAATTGTGCCCATGTAGAAGGGCAGTGCAGTGCAGTCTTTAAATTATATTCTTTTACTGAATTTACTACTTTTTTCCCTACTGCTCACTGGTTGATATTTAGCCCCAATATCTACCAAAATTCCCAATTAACTTCTCAGATTACACCAGAAGTAGACACAAGTTTGGATTTTCTGTCTGTGTTTCAGTGCAGGTAGAATTGCATGCCTGTTCTTACTAAGATTTTTAAAAGTTTCTTGCCTTGGCCTCGAAGATGAGGAGACACCTAAAACCCCTTTGAAATTAACTTGCTCCCAAATAACTCCTTCAGGTCCTTTTGGTGACACATTTTACATGGAGCTGATAGTGTGAATCTGCCTCATTTTAATTATACTTATATTCCTCTGGATAACTGTATATTTTTAATTATGAAATATGGACAAATTCAAATACACAGGGACCAGACTCTTATTACACAGGTGGGAGAGCTGAATTAACAGCCAGTCAACAGATTCACATCAACTCGATGTAAATCAGAGAAATGAGGTTTCAAATCAGGCCAGACAAGTCATCAATCAATCAGCTGCTCTGTAACTGACTGAAAGGATCCATCCTTGGACACAAAAATGGATGGAACTTGCTGAAAGGAGTTGAGCCAGGATTAAAATTAGATGTGCACTCCACATTTGTTAAGTTTTGGAATAGAAATAGGAATAAACTTACTTTGGGGACATTAGCCAGACCCTGAACCACAAACACAACAGGATTTCCTGCGTTCTTGATGGCTTCTACGGCTTCCTCGTGGGTGGCATTTTGGAGGTCTACCCCAGAAACCTACCAAACAGTGTTTATTTTTAGTAGGTACAAAGTCATCCCAAGAGATCACACACACTTGCAGAAGATTAGTGTATCTGAGGAAGGTATCAAAAACAGCCAGGAGAAATTATTTGTGAAGTGTGTTTCCATGATGGCTTAAGGAAATGTGTGTTCCTCAGTATTCATCATTTAAGAGGTGGTTGTCATATTTCCCAAAACAATTCTTCCAGATAAAAACACAAGGAATAAGATTGCCAGTGTTACATAATGTTAGGTGGAATGTATCTCTTTCAGATTTTACCTGTTTGTAAACTAAACCTGAGCAACACTATCAGCATGGGAACTCAGACTCAGAAGTATTAATTTGAGAAAAATGAGTAAAAAATCAAGATAGGGTCAGAGGTGAGAGGCAGGAATGCCACTTTTCCCCCCAGCACCTGCAAGAAGCAGGGATTTACCCCAAAGAGGGGTTAATCAGTTAGCTACTCTAAATCCACACACACAAAGTAACAACCCATATTTAAATATGAAGAGTTCATGTTCTTGTATATATTAAAATTACATTTATAGGCATGCTATGACTTATTGCTCATTTATAAGGGGAGAGGGCACTCCCATTTCCTTCATTTCCCCCTCAGACATCTTTTCTTAAATACAGAGGAGAATGTTAAAAGAGCTCCACAGTCAGACCTTAAAAAAAAGAAAAGACACCACCAGAGGATTCTTTTGGTTTTCAAAACACAGTGTTGTCAATACTTCCTGAAGTGGTGGCAGCATTTTGTCTCCCTCTCCTCCCAAAGCTGTTTGAGTCAATCTTTATTTCTTAGACTAAAAAGGTAGGTTTATCTCCATTTACCTCAAGTATTTTATCTCCAGTTTTTAAAGCCCTTGTTCTTCCTGCTGGGCTGTCTTCCAAAACTTGTTTGATAAAGATCCCTTTAAGTTCTTCTCCATTCTTCAGGCGCTTTATGACAGTTTGTCCACCAACAATACTGATTCCAAGAGACACGTGAGGGTCTCGAAAGATCTCAACACTGAAAAAAATGTGTGGTGGTTTAACAGCTTCAAACAGTTTATTTAAACTATAAATGCAAAGCTTTAAATAAATCTAAGCTCCGGGTTTTTCAAGGAGATTTAAGAGAGTAAAGAGATAAAGTCAGAAGCCTAAGAATGCTCTCAACAGAGTTGAGTTTTTACCCTGAGCAGATTTCACCCCACAAAAAGAACAAAATTCTGCTGCCAACCCAGGCCCACTGGGCAGAGGCTTTTATTTCAGAGAAAGTCAGATCTTCAAGTAAACACTCATCCTCTTTCAGCTTCAGCAAATTGTCTGGAAATGGGAAGCCCTGCAAGAGGCACCCTAGACAAATAATAAAGTGTTTCATACAACTTTCTGAACGCTGCCTGTATTAATCAGCCTAAGCAGGAACTTTCTGATCATATTTTACTTAGGACCTTAAAAACAATTCACCTAAAAATGTTAACAATACAACAAGGATGTGGCTAAAAGTTGGCCAGGCACTCTGGAATTGTGCCATGAAGTTTAGCAGGGACCCTGTGGCAAGGGAGACAGCAGCACTATGTGCATTGTTCACACCTAATGAGCAAGAGCTTGTAGGTCATCCACAACGTGAACCAGCCAAGCTTTCCCAAGTCAGCTGTATAAATAGAAGGCATAATTCCTTTGGACATCTGTTAGAAATTCACTGCATCTAGGAAAGCCCAAGGTACACAAGTACCCTAAAGTTACTGGCAGAGGAGGGGAGGAAAAAAACCAACAAGAACTAACGGGGCCCACAGAAAAAAGGCATAAGGTAAAAGGGGAGGAATAATGTAATTACATGAACATACGTCCGTGGTGGTCCCCAGTGGCTGAAGTTTGGAGTTTCTTCTCCTTCTCCTTCTTCTCTCTCAGGTAATTCACTAATTTGGGGCAGAGGGAAGGGAGGAATAAAAAATAAAAGAGGCATCACCATGCCAGGTCACAATTCCTTACATATTTTGTATCTGGCAGTGAGACAGCAACACCTTCTCACACTGTCCAGTTTAAACCAAATGTACAGAGTCAACAGACTAGACAGGAATTTTTGTATTTAGGTTTAAATGTACTTCAGGAATGCTCCAGAAATAAACATGATGGGCAGAGCAAATTTATAAGCTGCTCTGTGATATACAAATCTGCACTGCATTTACTCATTTGAAATGACTCTTAAAGCAATTAACATTTACTTTCTGATAAATATGCTGTGATGCTTAGAGAGGGATATAAACATGCCAAAACCAGCCTAGCTGACCAGAAAGCAGATCATGATGCAACTGGGAGAACAGATCCTGTGTGTTCCAAACCTCCAGAATAATCCCCTCACCTTATTGCTGAGCTGTTTTACAGATGAATTAGGGAAGTATTAAGGACTGGAATCAGCAGGCTCTAAAAGCTCCACTACCCACTCACCCAAAACTGCTGGGGAAAGACTGGGACACTTGAGAGATATGGCAAATATCTACAACCAGTGCCAGCTCCAGGTTTCTCAGCACCACTGGCAGGACTAAAGTTTCCTGCAGAACTGCTCTTCCCAAAAGGAAGAACAATGGAAAGGAAAACCAAGAGGACAGAGCCATGGGAAGCAGCTAAGGGGAGACCAATGCTGCTACAAAGGCTGTGTCTCTCTCCTCCAGGACACATCCATACTCCTCTCCCCGTGGAGGAAGGGAAGGAGGTGGCAGAGCCATTCACACCTTTCTGCCCAGGACTCAGGGAAGGAAACATGGGAAGTTTTAAGGTTTTAAGGCAAACTTCAACTCCTTGGGAAAAAGTCACAGAACTGGCCATCAATGTACCTTAGCATTTCACACAGCCTTTAAGGATGAATCAGGTAAGAAAATCAAGACAGTTAAGATCATTAACTGAAAGTCTTTCAGAACCTGAAATGTTTCTCCACACCTGCATGATGCTGTTCTAGGCTGAGCTAAGGTGGTTACTCTCCCAGATCCCAGGGTCTTGGAGAAAACATCATTCTCCCCTTTTAGCTCTTCCTTTTCAGTAGCTTCCAAATCAACAGCAAGCTCAGGTCCTTCAGAGTCCATTCGAAGCTTTGCCCCTGAAGAGGAGAAGGGTTAGATGTGAATTTTTACTTCCTCTGTCCCTGCATTGACCACTTATCACCCTTGGAAAAAAACCCTTGGCTCACCAGGTTCCAAAGGTGCTCAAGAGCAAGTTGGACAGGGCTTGGAGCAACATGGCCCAGTGGAAGGTGTCCCTGTCCATTTTTGGGGGTAAAAAGAGATGGGCTTGAAGGTTCCTTTTAACCCAAACCATTCTAGGATTCTGTAATTCTATGAAATGTGGGTGTTGTGTGATGATCAGGAGGCTTAGAGATAGAGAACATTTATTTTTGAAGGAATTCAAACCACACTAACCACTTTTTTATAGCACCTTGCTTCTCATGTACATACAGACAAGTAATAACAGGAAACACCAGACCTCTGTGGAACTGAGACATTCTTAGGCACAACTGACAGGTCAAATGCCCTCACCAAACACAGAGTTGGGGACAGTGAATCCATCATTTGAGCAGGGCAAAGCCCAGGATCCCATCATGCTGAGGAAGACTGCTGTCATTTTGGTGACAGAAGCACAACATCAGTTGAATCACCAGAGCCCCACAGTGTCCCTGCAGCTCACACACAGTGGCTGCTGCCAAAGACAGCAAACAGCCCAACCTCCTTCCTCCCAGCCAGGGAGTATTGCTTCAGGCAGGCTGATAATTTTATTTCCCTGATGACCTACCCAATTCTAACCCTCTGACAAGGAGAAACTCTGCTCTTGAGCACAGATTGCAACACCAAGATATGGGGCAATCATCTAATATAGAGTCCACTTTCAAATTTTTGGTTGTGGTAAAGTCACTTCTGGAGCCTGCCACTTTATTTTCAGGTTTTTTAAGTGCAAAAATGCACACAGTTAGCCATCAAAAGTGACTGAGACAAATTCCTGACAGAGAGTAGAGGCATGAGCTGTTTCCCTCATGCACAGAGTCCTACTGGGGACATCAGCTACACAGAATAAAGGGATTTCCACAGGCAGGACAACACTGCAGCCAGTTTCAGTATCGTTTGTGACAACTGTGGGTAAGGATTACGGAATCATGGAATGGTTTGGGTTGGAGGGGACCTTAAAGATCATCTCATTCCATGGGCAGGGACACCTTCCACTAGCCCAGGATGTTCCAAGCCCTGTCCAACGTGGCCTTGGACACTTCTCTGGTCAATCTGTGCCACCCTCTGATTAAAGAATTTCTTCCTAACTTCTAACCTAAACATGCCCAGATTTGGAGGAGGAAGCAAGCTTATAAAGCTGAAACCTATTTATAAAGCTGAATATAGAAGGCTTATATAAAGCTAAAACCTATTTAAAGCCAAACTGTGCTGAGCCTGCAAAAGTCTTCATTTAAATATTGTATCATTAGAAAGAATTTGTTTTGGTATAAAATATTAACTTTGTAAATATGAAATTATAAGATAAAGAAAAAGCTTCTTACACACCTAAATCCATGTAGTTTTTTGCTTCTGACTGGGTAGTTTCAATATCAAGTTTATCTTTTTGGTAGCCACTGTGTGCTGTGGTTCCAGGAAAGAGGGACCTTCCAGTAGCATTTTCTTCACACTTCACAGAGGAGGAAAGAAGTAATTAAAGTTGGAAAGCAATGGCATTAACTTACACAGAGGTATTTGACAGGAACATTAATTTTACAGCAAACATACAAATTTTTCTCAGCTACACTCATATTTATTCAGATAACTATGTAATACTAACTGCTCACTTAAATACTAACTGCTCATTTATGCTCTGTATTAAGAAGAGGCATGAAAAATGTCACATGCAATTGCAATATAAAGCAACTGGATCCTTCTACTTACCTGCAATTCAGGAAAAAAGTTCTTTACTCTTGCTTCCTTGTTGTTTATAAGCAACAAATATATAAATTTAATATTATGCACTCTGGTGTAAAACTGCCAGTAAAAGCAGCATTTTAGCCTGTTTAGTAGTGCATAAGGGGACAAGCCCAAGAAAACCTGAAGTTCTCTGTGGCTGTGATGTTCAATCCTTTTCCACTCCAGTTTTTTTCATACAAAGCACACCTCACAAGCTGGTGCATGAGAGGCTGATATTACCACTTTTTCGTTTGGTAAGGGAATGAACAAAGACTCAGAAGGCAAAAATAACTCTCAGAATACTTGAGAAAGACATATAAATGGGAGTTCTGCAATCTACCTGAAGCCCTGTCTCCTTCTGCTCCTTTATCCACCAGTATCCTTGTTACAAGTGCTTCCATCATATCATTTTTGCTCAACTGCACTATCATGGGGCTCAAGGAACTGAACTGGATAAAAAGTAATGAGGAAAGGAGAGAGCTCCTTTCAGTGAAGCCCCTGGACTATTAAAACCCAGGAGTGACATTCTGCTGTTACTGACATGCACCAGAGTAGCACAAATCCTAAAAAAACCAAAAAGCCCCTAAGTCAGAGACGGGAAAGGAGGACAAGTCCAGGATGTCTGTAAATACACCAGTCATGTGTCTCACCCCAGCAGCTAAACACACAGACAATTAAGTAACCAAAAGAGCCTTCCAAAGGTACAAAAGGTTTGTTAGGGGTACCAAGTAATTAAATTAACCAGGGTTTAGGTCTGGAGTTTGCCCCGAGGTCTGGGTAAAGCACTGAGACCAGCACAGCATTCCTTACCATTGCATCTTGACTGAATGGATATTCCAGGGACTGTTCTGGACTTAAATTAACACTGGATCTTAAGTCCTGTATTTCAGCACTCTCCAGTTGCTTTGCCCATTGCTCTCCACTGAGGTTCCTGTCTGAAGTTCCCTTCTGTCCACAGGATGTCTTGTATTTCAGCAGGTCTGAATCTTCTTCGTACTCCTCGTCCACCAGCATTTCTCGTTCTTCACCCAGGTCTTCTGTCCTGGGTTTCAGGAATTCACACATCTCCCAGGACTCCTTCTCATCCTCACTATCATTCTGAGAAAGCTGAAATGACCTTCCCAACTCCAAATGTGGTTCATCAACAAGTTCTTCTTTAAAAGGTGTTTCATCTCTGAAACCCTGCAAGGGATGTTAAAGGAATATAGATAGGTTTGACATTATGTTTCTTCCTAACTCCTTTAAAACTGTTTTATCTTTTGCCCATTTTAAAAGCACATCCTGATTTTTGAAGTGAAAATCTACTTTTTGCACTTTCTAAAAGAAAACAGACTCTCTGACTTATGATTTTAACACAAGAAGTAGACAGTGCAATGAATTTTTTTTAATATAAGGAAATTTAAGTTGCACAGCTTAGCTATTGCTGCAGTCATTTTTCAGAAAAATCAATCTGGACTCAAGTGAGAGGATGAAAATTATTAATTAACACTAAAAAAACTACAGGAAAAAGTATATATAAATCCAGTTAAAGTATCTCTGTCCTTCAAACTTACATGCTTTATGTACATTTCTTCAATATCAGCTAAATAAAAAGCTGCCTAAGAGTTTGCTTATGCAACAATATCAGCAAATTTAAAAAAAAGAAAACACCCCCCCCCCCCAAACCAAAACCCATATATTCCTTTGTCCCCACCTTGGCTTTTCCATACAATATTTAACCTGGTGCAGAGGGGAAATGGATGACCCACACACTCAAAAAAAAAAGATCTAAAAGGACCATTATCTAATGCCCTCCCTGTTTTTGAGACAACAGTGCTCACCTTTCTATTGAATTCAAACCACGGAGCAACAAACCCAAACACAAACAAGAAGAGAACAAGCCAAGGGAAAAGGTACCAAGACCCACTGTGAAAGATCTTGCTCAGCAGCTCCTCTTCTGGGATTTGGCACGTGCCTCCCCAATTTCCAGGGCTCCCTGTTTCTCCCAAATGGAATGGGGGGCTATTCCTTGGCTCAGGCCCCACAGACTTCATGCCTTGCACTGGAACCAGGAGTTTGCTACACACAGAGAGGTTTTACCTCCTTTTGTCAGGCCACCAAGCCTGAAGAACCCCCAGAGCCATCTTCAAGGCACCAAACCCTAAAACTCTGAAAACAATCCAGAGATTCAGGGCTCCTCACTCAAGATGTTTTTCTTTCTGCTTCCTGCCCCTTCCCAGACTCCCCAAGGTACTGCACCACTTCTGACCTTTAGTGTCAAACCCTGTGTTGTTACATTTGTACAAACACAGAAGTAAAAACCCCCAGACACTGCCAAAATGTGTGCAGAATTCAAGTGAGAGGCTGAAGGGAAAACAAGAGAGGCAAGAGCACAAGGAAACAATGCAGTCAATACCAGCTGGCACGAAAGCAGAACATCAGCAATCTAGAAATTAGCACATTTTTCATAGGCATGAAACATTCTTTTAATCTATTTGACCTGTGTAGCTCCATCTCACAAAACCCAGGCTGGAGAGATTCTGACTCTCTCCATCTTTATCCCATTTGGTTTCCCTTCACTCCTGCAGCATCTTCCTCAGCATCATCCTCCCCACACTTCCACCACCTCCATCCCTACACACCAGCACTGCCTTAGCTCAGAGCCACACACAGTTTGTGTCACTGCTCCAGCAGCTCTGGATCATCCCTGACTGCTGCACTGCAGCAGCAGACGCTCCCAAATGGCACAGGGAATGCTGCAAACACCACACAAAGCCTTCTGTGGCAGCAAATAAAATCTCCAAGTTCCTTTTTTTTTTTAAATTTCTCTTTGGTTGAAATTCAGCTTTGTCAGCACATGGGAGTGGGAGCCATTGTGACACATCGCTCTTGGCTCTCGTGTGAGCAGGTAAGATAATAAATGGATGGGAATTTTAGCTCCTACCACTGCTGTCATACAGGAGGTAAAACAAAATGCAAGCAAACACCTCTGTGGGTATTTTGCACAATTGATCATTCCAGTTTCTGTAGTAAGCAGGACTTGAACAAGAAATGCTTTCTTTAGAAATACTTCATAGTCTGAGTTTGATTTAGGAAGTAGAGAAACAATCTGAGCTGGCAGAAGGCTAATTCTCTGCCAGGAACCCTTCCTGTGCACCCAGAAAACAATAAACTCCATTTTACATCATGAAAATCAGTAAATATCATTTACCATTACCCAGGTTAATTTCTTCATAGGATACCTACATCTGCCCCCCAATACTGCTCCTTTTGGGGGTTCTAATCTGCCATTTCAGCATTAAAAACACGTTTGCATCCAGAGACAGGTAAATATGTTTAGCTACAAAAAAGTCTAGAATTTATTTTTCTTCCTGTGTTGCAATTCTGGATGATCCCTGCACTGTCTCTGCTGGTCTAAAAAGAATGTATTTTCCAGTGTGAATTTTGCAAAGCACCCAAGAACAGATGAAAATGAAAATACATCCACACTTCTGTAACCCTGCACTGGTGAGTGTTACAATATCATTGCCTGTTAGCCTAGGATCTGAGTTTCTCACTATCTTCAGTGCCACATCCTCCCACAACAAACAGAATTATTTCTCAGAGAATGAGAAAGAGGAGAATTGAGGAGGAGAGCAGAAAAATCACTCCAGAGAACATGGGAAGGCTGTAAAGAAGAAGGCATTTCAAGCGTGACTTATACACTGAACTACCTTTTTGGTTTGCTTCACGATAATTAAAAGCATTCTGGTTCCATACCTTACTGCCTTTGCAAAGCTGAACTCACTGCTTATGAGTAATAATAACACAGCATTCCTATTTCATATCCAAGGTAGCCCAAGGTATTTTAATGACATAATAAATTTGATAAGGCAGTCTGGGAACTGCATTGGTGAGTGCTCCCTGTTCACAACACACTTTGCTGCTTTTCAGAGGGAATCCAGCCTGAAGTCTATCCAATACTTCAGTCTTATCTCAAGAAAATAACTCTTTTTTACTTTCAAATACCATTTCCTGTCTGTATAAACTTAAAGTGAACAAGAAAAAAATAACCAAATACCTGTGGTGCTTCAAGTATTATTGAGAAATTAGTGTTATCTACTGGTTCTGGAGACCCAGGGCTGGTTTTAATGCTGCTGGTATCCCCTCTGTGCATGTTCTCCTCCTCTCTGCTTTCTCCCTAAGGAAGGCAATCCAAATGATGAGTCAGAAAAACAACACAAAAATTCCAACATTTTTCAATAACTTAAAAGGTGGAGGGAGATTCAACCATTAGAAAAGGGACAGAAAAAGTTACAGAATTATACAAATGGAGAAGATGAAGATGACAGCTTTGATTTTTTGAAGATACTGGTTCAGATACACTAAAAATAATTCAGATACACTAAAAAAATAGAAATGTTTTGGGACAAGGATATGAACAATGAAGCATCACTTTTTAGAAAGGGAAAGAATATATTTAATAGCCTCCCTCCATTCCTATTTCATCACTCCTCTCCCACTTTGAATCACAAGCACTTTCTACTAGCTGGGGCTTTAATTAATTTTGCCTGGGTGCCCTTGATGAACAATAGTTCTCCAGTAAACTACAGCCTGTTCCAAAGCCCTGCTTCTAGAAAAAGGAAATTCTGCTTGAATTTACAGTCCTGACTTCAAACAGATTAAGTTTCTTTGATGTCAGTGGAGCTCAAGCAAGCACTTAGCAGTGTCTTAGAGTGAAATGGGCTTCAGCACATATTTAAGTGATTTGCTGGGTTGCCTGAACCACGTTACACCTTATGCACAGTGCACAGGGGTCTGCCCAGACACGTCTCCTCAGTCCACGTGGATGTTCTTTAAGGAGGAACCTGAGGATGCTGGTTTGCCAGTCAGACCTTATGGACACTGAGCTGCCCATTTGCCAGCATTTCTGGACACGTCAAGGCACACGAACAGCAACTTAGTTCTTTCCAAATGCACATAATACTTCTCCCCACAAATAAAACAGCCCAGTTTACACATCATAGGATCAAATAGGGGGAAAAAAAAAGTAAAAATCAGTCCTTACCACCAAAGGCTTGCAGATTCCAAGAGAAACTGTACCTGGGGGCACAGATTTCAACACTTCCACTGCCTCTGCCAAAGTGGCGCTGTCCAAATATTTCTCATTGACGAAGACCAAGCGGTCACCGGGCAAGAGCTCCCCACCCCGCTCAGCTACTCCACCTGCCACCAAGGAGCTGATCACAATGGCTGTTCTTGTTGGATCCAAGGGATCCTGGGGGAAAAAGGAAAATAATCAAAAAAACCCCCAAGTGAAAGCCTTGAAAGATGATGTTTATTTGGAGTATGTAAAGAGCACTCAAGCACGTTCACCATTTAATGCTACAGAACTCAAGCCTGCTGAGACGTTCAAAAAGGACAGTCTGCTAACACTGCCAAGGCTCACAGTTCACAAAGAGAAAGATATTCCATCACTTGCCTAATCCATTAAGAAATTTTGAGATCTGAAAGGTGACTGATACCCTGCCTGCCCTCTCCTTCCACACACAGGCACGGCCAGGCCAACCTGCAAATAGAACAACAACACTGGCACCTTTCCACAAGGCTCCATCCAGCCTGGGACGAGCTAATGTCATGGAAAATAACCATCCTGCACGTCACCGGAGAGCTTCAGAGCAGCAACGCTGATGTCAAAGGACACCGTCGCAAAATCAGAAATGTAATTAAAAATAGGAAGGCAAAATGAAACCCTGAAACGTTCAAGAAACAGAGAGTTGTATTTGCTGGGTTACTGCAGCGTTTCTGCTTTGTCAGCTCCACATGACAACTTAGAAAAGACATTTTCTCCACCCATGAAGCTTCCTTAACAGGGAACAGGAGACAGCAAGAGAAGAGTAACTAAGGTTATTACTGAAGACAAGGAACATTGTAGTGGTGGATACAGAGAATGTGAAGCAGAATATTATACACATTGAAGAAGCTATAAACTGATGTAAAGATACTTCACTTAATTTTCCCCCAGAATTAGCCTTTGCTTTGTGTCCTGTACCATTTCTATCACACATTCACCCATTTAAAAAAATCATCCTCGAGCCAGTGAAATTATGAATTATTATATAGTGGCAGAAAGATGCACAAAAGAAATTTATGGTTGTTTTTTTAATTTCTATTTCCTCACTGTTTTTTTAAGATTACAATCAGCCTCTCTCCCCCTTGCTAAGGGCTCATAAAGGTCAGAAATGCTCCTTGCATGCACTGGGTCTCCAAATGCATAATCAGGAACTATTTCTCCCTCAGGACTTGCATCTTACTCAGGGCATGGGAGGGATAAAAAAAAGGGGGCAAAATTCAAATCACAAAGACCACCATGAATTCAACACCTCAGTGTTAATTTGAAAACAGGAATGCTTTTTAAACTCTTTTATTTTTATATGACTATGCACTGCTTTCCAAGGGCACATGTTTTTTAAGGTATGTGCAAACATATGAGGCAATATCTGTAAAAGGCTGAAATGAGAGTTCAGCTGAAGCTGGATTCAAGCAAATACACATTAGCAATAATTCTCCTGTTCTCCTGCTTAATCCTGCTATTTTACAATCTTCCCAAACCGTGGGTATCCACAAGCAGCTTCTTTATGAGTATCATGCCTTGATAATCAAGCCCAGCACCCTCCCAGTGCTCTGCCTCCTGACCCTGTGCCAAGGAGCTCCGTTTGTCCACCTGTCTGTGCCCAAATGTGCCACCCACAGTGCCCACGGGAAGGATTCCCTGTGTTTCCAACAGCAGGAGAGCCACGCTCTGCAGCCAGTTGGGAATTCTTTTTTAGAAGTGAAACAAAATGCAGGAAGTTCAGAAGAATCCAAAGGGATTCCAAAATGGAAAAAAAAAAAAAAAAAAAAGGAGGTTTTGCTTACACTGTTGAATTGTGAAAATTAAAAGTTCCTGCTGCCCTTTGCTCAGAGTGGGCTTTGCCCAAGCAGCTCAATGACCACGGAACAAACACAGACTTCTGAGGGGGTTTAAGTTTTGGGGTTTGCTCCAATGCAAAGTAAAAATAACCTTCTGGCCATCCTTGCAGAGCAAGGATCGTGTCAACACAGCCATTTTCCAGCAAGCAAGGCACTGTTCACATTAGCAAAGCTTTGCTACAGAACTAAACCAGCAAGTTTTCCTATCGTGGGCTCATCTTGCCGTGGCAAGGAAGGTTTATGCTGGTTCCCTAAATGGGTGAGTGCTCTCTCAGCAAAACTACACCTCTCCTGACACAACAGCTTTTATAATATGGCTTTTGCTGGCTTAGGTATATTGATAAAAAATTGAACAAAACAAACCCAGCACTCACCCTTACCCATGCAGATAAGCTGACAAAAGTTCTGGGAGTGAATGACTGGCCCAGTAATTACAGGGCTGGCTGAGGATGGGGGAGAACCAGGGTTAATCCTCCCTCTCTTTGATCCAAAGCTGCCCTTTTTTGGGTTCCAAATGTGAACCATTTAGGTGGGACACGGGAATCTCACCATTAGCTTTTTCTATGCAGATATTCAAGGTCAGTGGCCCAACTACTGCATTTCTGATGAGAAACAGTCCTGTTTCGACTTATCACTGAAACAAAAACATTTTTGCTCAGTAAATCATCCTGTTTTGTTAAGAGATAATTTAGCTGAAAAAAGTGCTCCAACCAGCTTTAATCCTCATGATAAAAATGAAGAGAATTCCTGCAAAGAAACAGCTCTTATGCAGTGGAGTTTTGAGGACAATGTGGTTATTTTTGCTGCTTCACAACACGCACTGGAATTGCTTCTTGAAGAGCAGCAGCAGCAATCTTCCTAAGAAAGGGGCCCATATTCAAAACTGTTGTCCAGGCAAACAGAGAACAGGGGCTGCAATTCCACTGCTGATTTCAAGCAGAGGGAGCTGTTGCACAGGGAGAGAAGAGCAGGATGAACTGCACAGTGAGATCTAAGGCAGCCACACCAGCAGTGCTGTGAACCCCGAGTCTGATCCCAGTCACTGAATCACGATGCAACTGCCACGAGAAATGCAACACAAACTGCACAAGGAGACACAGACCTACTGAATTCCAAGGTATAATCATGTGTACAGTCTCCATAACTAATATGCTACTGCAGCTGTGGATTACACAGTGCTTTCCTTATCAAAACCAAAGGAACACTGGGGGTTTTTGGATAGCTTGCCTTATGATTTACACTCGAGCCCAAGACCACCCTAAAGAACACCACCTGCTAAAACAAGCCAGCAAACACCACATTCACATCCACATTTTCTAAATGAGGGGTGCAAGAGGGCCATGTGGGTTGCTATTCTGTTTTTGAAAGAAAGCAGTCCTAGCAGCAGGATGAAAAACAGACTCTTCCCTTCTATACCAACTGCAAAAGGTATAGTTTGTATACAGTTAGTACAGTTAAAAGGCAAGTTCACTCCCACACTGGGATTTCAGGGCTGTCTCCATGTTAACAGACCAGCTAAAACCATTCCAAGTTACTGAACAGCACTAGCTGTGACTGCACACCCACCCTGAGGCTCTAGACTCATTTTACTTGGCTCACATGAAGCCAGATAATAAGTGATTTTTAGTCACTAGCAGTCAGGACCAGATTTCACTCTCTGCCTCAAAGTGAAAGGCTCATTTTCTTGTATAAAGTTTCCAGGCTGGGGAGAAAGTCCCTGCCCAAACCCAGAGCTGAGATGTTGCTGCAGTGGTACTCAGGATACAGAGGGGACTCAAGTTCAGTAATTCAAGAAATTATTACCTGACTGCATTAGAGCAGAGGGTGAGTGCACTGGACAGCCCCATGCAATTTGGTCATCTTGAAATGGACATGAATAATAGAATCACTGAGTGGAAACCATCTCCAAGATCATCCTAAACTGGGCTTGGTACACTTAAAGAGGAACTTTCCCTTTTACTACAGGATTCCTTCACACAGACAAATTGTTCATGAACAATAAGGAAAGGAATTGGACTGCAAAGCGAGGCTGTGAGGAGACAACCTCCCTTAACTCTCAAGCACTGACAGAAGCTCTTCTTTTTACAAAAAAGAATTACATGTAGAAAAGTTTGCCACTTGTGTAAACACTGAAAGCTGCCCCCTGCCATGCAGCAGCAGCCCAGGACACTGGCCTTCAGGTAACCCTTTGAAGAACTTGTATTTTGTAGCTGGTGTCTTTCCCTTTGTGCCTGAGCCAGCCACAGAGTATATGAATTTGTTTAAAATAGTCACAATTTATTCATACTTAGCACACCATATATTTAACTATGTTGAACCATAGGTTTTCCCTTCCCCCCCCCAATGCTCCTCATCTAAATCCACAAACATTTCCTGGAGTCCAGGTGTCAAATTTTTCTTCTTCTTTTCAGAGCCTCATTTGTTCTGGATTCATTTAGCAGTGGAGAGTCAAGCAGGGGCCACTGCAGTTGCTGCCTCTGGGATCCCTGGATTTGGAGCAGTATGAGGTCTCTTAAAAACCTGAGCTCTGCTAAAATGTTAAGAGTCCCAGGAGCAGCAAGTTAAGAGAGTCCTACATGCAATGCTGGAGCTGTAACTTTACTGTGGCTTCAAGTGATCCCATTGCCACGGGCACCAGGCTCAGCTTTCAGAGGGCCTTAGGAAGCAAATCTGGGGTCAAAACCAACACAGCTTTCCTCTTGTCCATCACCCTGGAAAACTGAAATGATAAACCAGACTGACTCCTGTCCTTTCCAAAATGTGAGGTGTGCAGCAGCCAAGAGAGGGCACTCCAGGCCAGCCCAGCTCCCGCCACCGCAGGCATTCATTCCATGCTCCAACAAGTCCATCCCCACCTGTCCAGCCCCCGGTCCCAGCAGACCCTGAGCAGGCTGAGGATGAGGAGCAGCCCGGCCCAGGCAGCAACTCCATTGGATGGGAGCAGCTTCCACGTTCTCGTCTGTGTTTTCCTTTTTGAAAGGCTCATATGAAAATGTAAGACAAAGCTGCGGGTGACTGACATTCCCTGTGCAAAGTCACTCTCACTTAGTTACAGGCTATATTAGTTTTGGCATTGCTTAAGATCTAAATCCAGCTAGCCTGACTTCCTAGAATATTTCAGGTTTCTTCAAGCAACAAACTGCCTGCTGCCACAAAAACACACATCCAAAACAGCGTGGCGAAGGATCTCAAAAGAAGCAGTTTCAAACTTTTTTTTCCCCCCCCTGTACCATTTTTGATTTATCTGAACATTTTTACAAGTGCCAATTTGTATAGTGCAGGTTTTTGTGAGAGAGCCAAAACAAGCACGTTGGAGCTCAGAGGTCAGAGCAACTCAGCTTCATTACATTTTGCATGGGACCACTTCCAGGTCCAACATACATATCCATATTTAAAACTCCTCAGTGAACAAGATACCAGACTGGAAGACTCTTAGACACAACACTGTTGATGCTGGACAGGGAAAATACACTTGTCAACAACGAAAAGACCCAAAAGCATTTTCTGTTTGTGTAACTATTATGTAGAACAAAGGTAAAACTGCACATGAGTAATGTACCTGTATGCTCAGTGTTGTGAAATTACTCAAAATACTCATCCAGGCTCTCACCTTGTGAAGTGCCAGTTGCTCCCTTTGCGGAGCCACCCTCCACAGCAGCACCAACAATGCCAATGGAATGCAAGAGTCAAGACTGATAAGCACCCTGCAGCCTCCTCAAAGCACCAAACACCTCCCAACAGACAGGGAAGAGAAAGAACCAGCTGTGAGGGAGGTCTGACTCCCTCCTTAAAATGGCCTCAATTTAGGATTGAGACTCAAAGTCCAAGTCTTCTGCTCATTCACTCCAGTATGTTTACAGGAGTTGGCTGTAGGAACAGCCAAAGGTACTCTAAAGCCTGGAAAAACATCCCTGAGAAAGTGCTCAACTAGTTTTTGGTTTTTTTTCACTGCCTCAGAGTGAAATTCGAAGCGTTTCAGACCTGTTTCTGCCTCTTCCACCAGTATTCAATTGCAGTCAGCAGGACTGCTCAGGAAGCAGATTACACAAGGCACAGCCACTGGATGTACCAAGGAAATAAACTACAGGCTGATGTGCTGAAGCAACACAAACTTAAACACAGAGCAGCACTGAAGGAGGAACGCTGGACTCTGCTGTGATGTAAGGCAAAGCACTGGAAATAAAACATAACTATTTATTGATCTGCAGTGAGGGATTTCAGAGTGGATTTCAGAAGCTCTAGTGTGCAGCCGGCATTAATCAGAACTCCTGTGGTGGGAAATGTCAGCAAAGAAACAGGAATTTACAGGGAAAGAAAGAAAAACCCCACAAACAAAACACACACGAGCCCCACCCAAAGGAGGAGGGAGAACAGCAAAATACGAGGAGGAGGTGGCACAATGGGTTTCCCACCCCAGGCTTTCATCATCTGGGATCTGAAATCATATCAGCCCTCTCCAGCAAGAAGGAACACGGTGGCCAGCGATGACTCAAAGCCGCGTGGGTCTGGCAGAGCTGGGAAGCACAGCACAGTTCCTGCCCTTCTGCTGGGGGACAGGGACAGCAGCAGAGCTGGGAGCAAAGTGCCCCCAGGGAATGATCAAAAGAAAAAGATCTTACACACTGCTGCTATTCTCAAACAAAAAGATCAAAGGCAGGCACTGACTGTGTGAGCTCTCAAAGTGTCACCGTGCAGTGGACTCAGGTGCGTGTCGCTATCTTTTAATTTATCAAACTTCTCAATCAACCTAAGGTTTTATCCGCCTTTCATATTTGCTCTGAACAGAGCTAAAGTCACAGGGATTACATTCATTAGACTCTCTTAATATCTTAGACTTTCAGACTTTCCAGCTCCAGAAAAAACATTCTGAGTGCTGACTACAGGGAAAAGCCACAGAGATAAGAAAAAAATCCCTGAACTCATAAGGAAGTGGAGGAAAGCCACTGTGTGATGAGATAAAGAAGGGAGAGAGATGTGTGGGAATGAAGAAAAATCTACCAAGGAGCCAAGGGAAAAAGTGTAAATGGTATCACCTACACAGCCTGCACCCAGTGGGTCTTAACACAGGTTGTGGGTTTGAGCAGCTTTGGGATTCAAAGAATTCCTGAAGTAAAAATCCACGCAGGGACTTCCCCCAGTGAGGTGTGCTGGGCTCCACACTGTGAACAGCCTGGGCAAGCACAGGATGTGTTTCCACTCCAACCAGGGCTCTCCTCTGCGTGGAGACCTTGCTTCACAAACAGCAAACACGTGAATTATGGAAGACTGGCTGCAGGAAGAGCTGCAAAAGAAAAGTAGGGACACACAACAGGCTGTTTTTTTGCAACAAGTGTCTGCAAAGAGTGACTTGGCCCAAAGAATCACAGAATGGTTTGGGTCAGAACAGACCTTAAAGCTCACCCAGTTCCAACACCCCTGCTTTGGGCAGGGTCATTTTCCTCTCTGGGTTGCTCAGAGCTCCATCCAACTTGGCCTGGAACACTTCCAGGGATGGGGAACAGTATGGATGGTAGAGCTGATAGAAGGATAGCCAAAAGGTTGCAGAGAATTTTAAGGCTACTGGGAAAGGCAGTGAGAACAGACAGAAACACTCCAAGTGCTACAAAACTACTTGGATTTGGGGAGCAGCATCCTCCAGAAGGGTGAGGTATTAAGAAAACAAAATACCTCATAACTTCCATGAGTTTTCAGGAGGCTTCCTGCTTATCCATCAGCAGGAACATACACCTCCAATCTCATCAGTGCAGAACAAATTTGGAGCTGTCTGGGCTGAGCTTTAACACGCCCATGGCTCAATCACCTCCACATGCCCACTGTCAGACCTTAGCACAGCTAAGCTTAGCCTAGCACAGCTTCCTCCAGTCTCATCTGGAGGATGATACATTATCTTACCCTGGCTGAGACTTACCAAGTGGTTCACAGAAAATCTAGCTACAGTTTTGTCCCTTTAAATTCTCGCCTTCTCTCACAGGCAGAAGACATCTGTGGAATAATAATGAATTTCTTTGGTTTGGGGTTTTTTGTTTTTATTAAAAGCTATTCTTTCTAGCAGGAAATGAAAAAGAACAACCAGGCTGGAGAATTTGGGGGAACAGGGAAAACATTTCTAAAGGTTAATAATAATAATAATAATGCTCAGCATTTATATCAAGGATATGTGACAAAGCAAAGAAAAACAGATGTTCTCAGTAATGTTCCAGTTTCTCTGCAAAGTCAGGTATTGTCCAGAGCACTGGCTGCTGCAGCTCACAAAGGACAGGAGGGATGCTTCTACAATTTGTTCTACAAGACAGCAGGAGGAGGGCTAAGGAGAATCTCTGTCCTTTACTGCATGTGGGAGGAAATGTAGTGGCAGAGAATGAAGATAATCCTGAGGTACTTAGTGCCTTCTTTGCCTCACACTTTAATAGTAAGATCAGTTATTCCCTGAGAAGGAAGACAGGGATGGCGAGCAGAGTGAGGTGCCCATAATCCAAGGGAAAATGATCAGTGACCTGCCACACCCCTCAGACACTCACAAGTCCCTGGGGCTGGATGGGATCCATCCAAGGGTACTGAGGGAGCTGATGGAAGAGCCCATGGAGCCACTTTCCATCATTTATCAGCCTGGCTAACAGGGGAGGTCCCAGCTGACTGGAAGCTGGAAAATATGACACCCATCTACAAAAAGAAAGGAAGGAGGATCCAGGGAATTACAGGCTTGTCAGACTGACCTTGCTGCCAGGAAGGTCATGGAGCAGATCAGCCTGAGTGCCACCACAGGGCACGTAGAGGACAACCTGGGGATCAGGCCCAACCAGCACAGGTTTGGGAAAGGCAGGTCCTGCTTGTCCAACCTCATCTCATGCTACCCTAGTTTTGGCTGGGATAAGCCATGTTTGAGGTAAGAACAGTTTAACAACTGAATAAAGATAATAACAATACTAATACAGGGAATTAAGACAGAGAGGAATAAAACCTGAGAAAAACAAATGATGCATAGTCCAACTGCTCCCCATGCACTGGCCAATGCCCAGCCAGTCCCTGAGTAGCAACATGTCTCTCCTGGCCAACTCCCCCCCATTTATATACTGAGCACGACATTCCATGGTATGGATACCCCTTTGGATCAGCTGTCCTGGCTTCTTGTGCACCTCCTCACTGGCAGAGCATGGGAAACTGAGAAGTCCTTGACTTGGAGTAATCGCTACTTAGCAACAATTCAAACATCACTGCCTTATCAACATTATTCTCATGCTGAATCCAAAACACAGCACTGCACCAGCTACCAGGAGGAAAATTAACCCTATCCCAGCCAAAACCAGGACACCTGCTTAGTGAGTGAGGGAAAGGCTGCAGATGCTGTCTATGGAGACTTCAGCAGAGCCTTTGACACTGCTTCCCACAGTATTCTCCTGGAGAAACTGGCTGTGCACAGCTTGGATGGCCAAGAGGGCCTGGTTTGTGTCAACAGCATGGCCACAGGACCAGGGAAGTGACCATTCCCTGTGCTGGGCACTGCTGAGGCCACACCATGAATCTGGGGGTCTCCAATCCAAAAGGAACATTCAGGGGCTGGAGCATGTCCAGGGAAGGGACGGGAGCTGGGGAAGGGGGTTGGAGCAGCAGGAGGGGCTGAGGG